>PISX010000850.1:0-232146 GCA_004024625.1 Mellivora capensis | reverse complement strand
ATTTTTTCGTGGTTTAGTTCCCAAAGCCTGCATAGGATCCTATTAAAATCTGTTGTGGGCCAATGAGGCTGTTTTCAGCCTTTGATATGATGGGTGATGCAACTTGTCCATATCAATATTGTTTTATTTTATTCACTTTATTTTTATTTAAAGATTTTATTTATATTATTTATATTTTAAATTTTTAAAATATTTTAAATATATTATTCATTTATTTATTTATTTTTAAAAGATTATTTATTTATTTATTTGACTGAGCGAGATCACAAGTAGGCAGAGGCAGACAGAGAAAGAGAGAGGAGGAAGCAGACTTCCTGCCGAGCAGAGAGCCCAATGCGGGACTTGATCCCAGGACCCTGAGATCATGACCTGAGCCGAAGGCATAGGCTTAACCCACTGAGCCACCCAGGTGCCCTAAATATATTTTATATTTAAATATATAAAAATATATTTGTATATATTTTTATAAAATATATTAATTTTTTAAAAATTTAAATTAAATATATTTAATTTTATAAAACATATTTAATAATTTAAATATATAAAATTTAATACTTATATTATATATAATATATAAAAATAATAAAAATTATATTTATATATGTAAATATATTTTTATTTATATTTTAAATATATTTATTTTTATTTTTATATATTTATATATTATATATTTATATGAATATATTTATTTATATTTTAAATATATTTTTATATTTGACAGAAAGAGACACAGCGAGAGAGGGAACACAAGCAGCAGGAGTGGGAGAGGGAGAAGCAGGCTTCCTGCCAAGAGGAGAGCCCAATGTCGGACTCGATCCCAGGACTCTGGGATCATGACCTGGGCGGAAGGCAGAGGCTTTAACCCACTGAGCCACCCAGGCGCCCCAAGATTTTTATTTATTTGACAGAGATCACAAGTAGGCAGAGAGGCAGGCAGAGAGAGAAAGGGAAACAGGCTTCCAACCAAGCAGGGAGCCCAAAGCAGGGCCTGATCCCAGGACCCTGGGGTCCTGACCCGAGCCAAAGGCAGACACTTAATGACTGAGCCACCCAGGCAGCCCTGTCCATATCAATATTATTTTAAATCAAGACACAAAGCTATAACGTGTGATGCCAAAGAAAACAGTGGCACTGCTAAACATCTTATGTTTTATTTATTCTCAAACACTGAGGCTGTGTCTTGGGAAGGGGTTACCAGGTTCAAGGGCACAGGGTCAGTCCTCCCGCGGTTGGCCGCAGCTGCCGGGCTGCTGTGTCAGCCGACTTCTGTTATAAGAGAAGCACATCCCCTCAGGTGTGCCAACGCCCTGCCTTATGCTCTGGTTCCTGGGCTCAGGAAACCTTTTGTCCCTCCAACAGTAATAACGCTAAAAGGGGCGGAAGAAGAAAAAAATGGATGGCGTCTGTTAGGGGCTGAACTGTGTCTGCCCTGAATCCCTGTGTGGAAGCTCTAACCCCCTGTTCCTCAGAACATGACTGTAGCTGGAGACAAACTCTTTGAAGAGGCAGGGAAGGTAGAATGAGGTCATGCGGTGAGTCCTAATGCAGTGGGTCTGTGTTCTGATCTCCTCTTCTTATAAGAACATAGTCATACAAGACACACACCAAGACCATGCAAAGACACAGGGAGAAGACGGTCATCTACAAGCCAGGAAGAAAGAATTCCGAGCAAACTAATCCTGCTGACACTTTGATCTTGGACTTCTGGCCTCCGGAATCATGAGAGAACACATTTCGGTTCCTGAAGCCAACTGGTTCGAGGCACTCGCTTAAGGCAGTTCCTGCAAATGAATATAGCTTCCTAATACTTCTTCAGAGAAATTGTGTTAAAAGAAAACGTTTTTATCCTAAAAAAGAAAAAAAAAAAGCTAACCCCAGATGAAAAAGTCCTTTCTCCTGAGTCAACCCCCTATGAGCAAGCGGCTTTGGAGTCTAAAAGATGGGACGGGAATTCAGACTCTAGGACTCATCCGCAGTGTGACTTGGATGGGTGTGAGCCTCAGTACCCTCATCTGTGAAACAGGGATCATGACTCCTGCGCTAAATAAAACCCACCCTCGGGAGGTGCTGCGCCTGGCAGATGGGAGGGGTCCCCAGCACAGTAGGTATGAGGCTCTGCGTGAACCTTGTTCGCCAGCGGCCTGGGCGAGCTCATCTGCCTCCCTGCAGATAAAGTGGGTCGTGAGAAACCGTGCCATTTTTAAAAAGAAAACCACATGTTCAAAACTTTTGCTTTCAGGCAGACTTGCTGGGTTGAGCCCACACGATGTTTTTTAAAACTTGGAATTAGCTGTCAATATTTTTAAAATAAGAGATTCTGCACGAATGCTGGGTTTCTGGCTTTGGGAAAAATCTGAAAATCTGGCAGCACTAAGCCCCACGCTCCTATGGCTGTGTTCAGCTGGGGCTACCCAGCAGCTGTCCAGCCTTCTGGCTCCCATGGCTTCTGGGCACGGAACTTGTCCGTGTCACCTGCCAGGCCCTGGAGCATTGCATTAATGACCCAAGCCTTAATGCGCAAACTAATTTCTATAAATAAAAAACACACACACGTATATACCCATCAGATATGTATATGTGTGTATGCATGTATATGTGTGTGTCCCTTAAGTCACATGCCTCTTGACATTATTTCAACATCTTCTCCTAAGAATCTACTCTGACTCCAAATACGTGCGTACCTTTGATTGAATAAAACAGAAGCCTAAAACCCTATCACCACATACATCCCAGTGACGTGGATGAAACTGTACAGTTCCCCTCATTTAACCTTTCGTTTTTTACATGGGGTCGCACAGCCCATTTTACAACCAAAAATGTAGCTTTGGAAGGGGCTCCCTGAAATTACCTAGTTTTCGTAAATCCTCACTGATGCCAGAAACCTCAGAGATTTTAGGAAAGGTTTTAAGATCTGATTCCATTTTGGTCAAACAAACAAAAAGAAAGAAACTCAAACATTTCATTAATCTCATTAATTTTCTTTCTTTCCCTCCCCGCAATCCCCCAAATAACATGGAAATGATCCCAGGTATTCCTAAAACATGGGCTTACCTCCACCCAGCCTGTGAACCTCTGCGTTGTCTTGTATTAGTTGCTAGGTAACTGAAGATTTATGCACATCTATTGTTAATTTCGAAGACAGTTTCCAGCTCTGCCATAAACAGCCCTAGAAGCAGACACCACACTCGCTTAAGAGAGCCTCTTCTCACCCTCCCTGAGATGAGGCATTTCAGGGCACATCTACAAGGTCTAAAATACTCGGGTTAAAAAAAAAAAAAAAGTAATGCTGGCAAATTCCAAGCTGTCTGCAAAAGAGTTGAGCAAATGTGAGACATTTGGGCCCGTTTCCAGTGCCCTCTTGTGCCAAATCCATTATAAGTTTTATTCAAAGAGCGTCATCTTCCCTCTTAGTTCGCCTGTACAATCTAATCTTGTGCTTTTCTCCTCCAATCCCTCTGAGCAGCACTGAAATCCTGTCTTTGAACAGCAAACTTTGTATCCCAGAAGCACCTGCAAAGTTCTTTCTCAAGCCAGTGGTATCATGACCTTTTCAAAGGCTCTTGCTGAGCACAAGGACCATGGACCCTGGATTGGACCACAGGCACACATTTTATTGTCACTGCCTGGGAAAGTGATGGGGGACCCAACTCCTACAATGGCCCCCCCCAAACCAAAGTTTTCTAGAGTGATCATAATTCTAATGACCCTTGGCATTGGGGGGGAGCATCTCCTGCTTTGCCGGGAGCTTCCCTGGCCAACCCAGGGTTGGATTCTGCCTGCGACTTCCACAGACGTTTGGCTGGTGGCATCGTCCATCACTTCTGGCTCAGATGACCTGCTGACTTGCACCGTCTGCCAGCTGGCGGTCCAGCTTTGCCTCTTCCTAACCCATCTTCCACACAGCCTCCAGGGAGTTCGCTTTCACACGGGGCCCTGAGCGTGCCAGGAGCTATTTAAATCAGCCGCTGGACCTCCTGGTTGATGGGACGAAAGTTCACGTTCCTTAGCAGGGAAGACCGGGATCTCCATCCTGTAGCCTCTGCCTTCTGCCTCTCCTCTCCTGTCACTGTCCCTGCAGGTTTCGCACCCTACCAGTGCTCACTGCCTCTGGTATGGTCCCCTGCAGACCACGCTGTTTCTTACCCTCTTTTCTTGATTCTTCTGCAGCATATATTCCCACCCACCCCCCAATGACTGCACCGCGTCCTGGAGGCTGGCGGAGTCCTCACGGCATCACGCTATCAGTATGTCTGGGGAACCGCTTTATCATGTTCTGTTCCTCTGTCTCCCTCGCTACATGTTTGCATGTCTATCTGCCATCTTCTCCCTGGTTGGACCTCCAGATCCTGGCACAGTGCCTGGCCCATCAAGAGCGTCAGTCTGCCGGTAAGAAGGAGGAAAGGGGGAAAGGAACAGAGATCGCTAAAAAGGAAGCCATTAAAACCCGGGCTCTGTTAGGTAGTGTGAGCTCAGGCAACACAGTTAGCAAATGGAAGAGCCAGATATGAAGACAAAGACGCTGAGAAATAATCTAACCTATCCTTTCATATACTGGAGAGAGCCTCTGCTTGCATTCTCCCAGGGATGGGGCGCTCACTGCCTCTCTAGGCAGCCATTCCCACTGCCTGGCAGCCATCCTGGAAGACAGTTCTTTCTTGGGTGGTGCTAAACCCAGTTTCCCTGATTCGCCTCAGCCTGGTTCCACTTTTGTCTTCTGCTGCTAGACATTTCCTCTTGTCAGAGCAGAAACCTCAGACTTCCCATCCTGCGGATAAATCACCGTCAAGTTGCTCCCACCTCCCTCCACTGTCATCAAAAATGCAAAAATAACCAGATTCGCAGCCTGAACAGAAATGCTTTCCATGCACTACCTAATCCAAACCTCCCTGAAGCACAAGTTAAAAAACATGCCCAAGATCACACAGCTAGAAAGTCACAGATCAGGCCTGGACCCCGAGGGGTCCAACTCCAAGTTCATGGATTTAACCACTTCACAATACTCTTCCTGTCTGAGCCCTTCAGCTATTCAACAGTGAAAAGCTAAGCAGATTAAAGGTACATAATTCGCTCTTTTTTTTTCCTTTCCTCTAATACCAGCTTTACGGGGACCTAGCAGATCTCCCTCCTCTGAGGATTATTTTTAAAGTGAGTTTCTTTCTCCTCCCTTCCCCCTCCCCAAGCCCCATCTGAGGAAGAGAGATCACTGGGTTATGGCTCTGCAAATACCATGTTATTCATGGGCTGTGGCACTGGGATGAGCCAACTCATTAGTTTTGAAGCCTCGAATTAATCTTACATTACTGTTCTCACAGGTTAAAGGTCATTTTTTATCTTCTTAGCTGTATCTACCCCCCGGGAAGAAATTGGATCTTTATGCAGGCGGAGGAGACCCCCTCTCCCTGTTGTACCAGCTGTTGATGTTTCTCTGTTCTTCTGTGTGAGCGGAAAGTGCACAGAGAGCTGGAATTGTTTTCAAAGCTCATAGGTGGTTGTTTTTTAAGCAGAAGAATTTTGCCAATCATGGAACATAGAAATGATTACAAGTCTGGTACTGGAATTGCCGGAAAAAAAAAAAAAAAAACAAAAGAAAAAAAAACCCTAAAGACTTAAACAGACTGCTCTGCCAGAAAGAAGCTGGGGAGAACTGCAAAGAAAAAGTCCCTTTTCTGTCCTCCAGCTCTGCAACTTCCCTCTGGTGCCTCCTAGTGGCAGAACCTAGCACGGCACCAGCTGGCTGGGAGAAATGGCCGTTCAGGCCACAGCGTGGCAAAATCAAGGTGACTTGAAGGATGAGAGACAACTCCATTAAAAAAAAAAAAAAAAAAAAAATGGCACCTGCGGTCATACCTCTATCGAGGCTATGTGCTAAAAATTTAAGTATGCTGCTGTATGGAGCGCTGGTTTGGGGGGCGGGGGCGTGGGTAGTGATCCACATTCATGGAACATTCTAAGCTTGGTCCCGATTGCCTCCTGGTTCATGAAAGGAGCCACCCCCACACAGTGAGGCATCGTTCCCGGATTGGGCTGCCCCAGTTAGACCAAAATTCCTCCTGGGCAGCCCTGGCTGGATCAAAGCCGCATTGAGGAGAGGAAGAAAGCGGCATTGAACCTGGCCTGCTTGTGTTCACAGCGGCTATTGTCCAGTCCGTAACGGTGTAATCAGAGTGAATACATTAAACGGTATTTGCTTTCCCCCACCTGAGCCTCCTCCCACAGGGGCTCCCAGTTCCAGAGGGAGGTCTGGCATATAAAGCGGGGGTGGAGTGGGCCAAGAGTCATGGGTCACCCCTGGAATAGAGAAAACGGAGCCCACTCTTTACATCTCCAAATGTTTCCAGGCAGTAAGAACCCTGGGGAAAGCACAGGTTGCCTCACACCCTTGGGGTACGATACTGTGGAAGCAAGATAGAAATTTGCCCTTTTCCATGGAGCCAAGCAGCATTCCTGAAAGATAGCAGCTGCTACATAGAGCAGCAAAAAGGTCAAGGAAGAAAGGTCAGATTTGGTGGAAGAAAGCAAAATATAGCCACCACAGTTTTTAATTCAACTCCATTTTAAATGATATTCAGCAGGAAGTTTAATGACCCCGTGGAACAGGGCAAAGTGTTACCTTTATTCCATACCATGCTTCCCATTGAGGTCTACCCTTTCTCAAAGACGGAGAGGCAGCAGGACGTGAACCCCACTGGGGATTAAAGCCCCTGAGCACAATTGAGGATGGGGACTGGGGAGAAAGGACCGTTCTAAACCAGGTCAAGGTGGAACCCAGCAATCACTCCGGCCACTTTTTTTCTTTCTTTCTTTCTTTCTTTTTTTTTTTTTTTTTACCTCCAAGCTGAGCTGGCACTGTGGGGAAGGGAGGGCAAGATGCCAGGTAGTAAGTAGCCTGCCAGTTGGCTAAAGGCACCTTACCCATTCTGGCCTGAAAAGAGAGAGAAGTTCGGAGCTAGGACTTTCCAAGGTCAATAATACAGCAAACACTGTGTACTGGGCCTCCCGACCTGGCTTACTGGTGACTGGTCTTACATTCAGTTGAGTTCCAACCTACACTTCACGCGTAGACACGAGCAAGGCCGGTTCCTGGCTTTTATTGGACCCAGGGGACACGGTGTAATGAGAATCAATCATTTTGCCGGCTCTCTTCTGGTAAAAGCACCATGATCTTCCTGTGGTGCTTACAGCCCTTATGTCTTGATTCCAGATGCTTCTCTTTCCCCTGCCTCCCAGTACTGGGAGGAGACCTAAGTCTGGCCAATTGAAATCGGTCTTAAAATTTTTTTTGGAATGATCAGAACAGAAAAGCTCTCTCTTGATGGAGGTTGTTGGGAAAATGGCTGTGTATCTCTCAACTGAGGCCACGGTAAGTCTACATGACAGATCTGCGCCCAGCTCGGTGCCACACAAGAATAAACGCTGATGCTGGAGCGCCTGGGTGGCTCAGTGAATTAAAGCCTCTGCCTTCAGCTCAGATCATGATCCCAGGGTCCTGGGTTCGAGCCCCGCATCGGGCTCTCTGCTCAGCGGGGAGCCTGTTTCCCCCTCCTCTCTCTTTGCCTGCCTCTCTGCCTACTTGTGATCTCTGCCAGTCAAATAAATAAATAAAATCTTAAAAAAAAAAAAAAGAGGGTGCCTGGGTGGCTCAGTGGGTTAAAGCCTCTGCCTTCGGCTCGGGTCATGATCCCAGGGTCCTGGGATCGAGCCCCACATCGGGCTCTCTGCTCAGCAGGGAACCCGCTTCCTCCTCTCTCTCTGCCTGCCTCTCTGCTTACTTGTGATCTCTATCTTTCAAATAAATAAATAAAATCTTTAAAAAAAAAGAGAGAATAAACACTGATCCCACGGATGGCCTGTGTATTAGCATCTGTGGTCAGTGGGCAATTCTATTCTACATGTCTTTTGTTTCTTTGGGACCAGCAGGCTACCTGGGGTGTAGTCTCATGGGGATTCCAGAAGCCACAAGAGAAAGGCAAATGGAAACAGGTAATTCTTAAGGGCTAGGTTTGGAACTGACTCACTGTCATTTCCAACCATATTCCTTTGGCCAAAATCAGTCTCGAAGCCATGCCCAACATCTGTGGGGTGGCAGATGTGTTCCACCTGTGGTGGGAAAAACTACCATGTCTCTGGCAAAGAACAGGCACACGAGACAGGGAAAGGCTTAGAGACATTCATGCAGTCAATCCCACAGCATGAGTCGCCTTTGCTCCTGGCTGATCCATCCCCTGATGGGACAGAGTTGGCCTGAGTGAAGCCAACAGAAGGGAAAGCGAAGGCAAGACATGGGCACGGAGACAGGGTAACACTGTTGAAGTCCCTGAATCCTGCCATGTCCTGACTTTTCAATTATGTAATTGTTTAAATCTGTTTCAATTGGGTTTCTGTCCTTTGCAACAAAGACTCCTGACCTACCTCTATCAGTCAGGAAACTTGAAAAGTCTGTGGCATCAAGTCCAAATGAGAAGGGCAAGATTCAAAGAGCAAACAAGGTAAAGCAACTGAGTCCTGGAGGCCAAGTCCAGATTGGCTGCCAGAGGCCCCTAGACATGGGTTATGGAGTCTTTCACAAGCTGTCCTGAGACAGCCAATCAGTATGAAGGGGGTATTGAAGAACACTGCCATTTGACCACTCTGGACCCAAGGAATATAAGGGCTCCTGTTCTCCAGCATCTGACAAAGGATACCAGAGTAGGCCATACTGATGTCAGGCACACTGGCCACCCCCGACGGTAGGACAATATGAATTCTGGGAAAGCGCCATGGGGCTTCTGCGATCACAGGTACTATAAAAAGCCCTTGCTCTTGTGATCCTACAAAAAGAAACCAAAGATCTCACAGGAGGAAAGGAGAATTTTGGCCCAAGAGGTTCACAGAGATGCTAATATTTGAATAGCCTTTCAACAACATTGAGTATAGCCATCACCATTTACTGAGAATGAGCTATGTGCCAAGCACGGAGCAAGGGAAATCGCCATACTTAGGACATCCAATCTTGTCAAGAAACCTGAGAGGTCAGTATCTTATCACCATTTGACAAATGAGAAAGGAGTTAGAGAGTTCCCATCCCCCATCTAGGGTCTTTGGGCTGAACCTCTGCCCTGCCCCCGAGCCCTTGGAGTTAACACCAGCCTGTGACCCTCCCTAACTATGATTCTTTGTTCTTTGTGACCCGAGAGCCCACAGGGACCTCTTAATTAGTACTTCCTTCCTTTGACCTTTTTATAGCGTCCTGTTCTTTGAAATTGGGGCCCAACATCAGATTGGAGAGAAAAATATCCTCTCTGTAAAAACTTCTCTACAGTCTCATTGTGGAGGGCAGCTGTTTCCTCTGCCCAGCATCCAATCATCTCTCTCCTCCAGAATAAGAGCACCCGGGGGCCTCTGAGCAATCAGCTTCCCCAGGCCTCACCCCAGGCTGCTGGGTTAAACTGGCCCCATACAGCTGATTCTGCCCACTTGCTTCCCACTGCAGGGCTGGGCATCAGAGTCTTGGTTGCCAATCCCTACTGTCCATGACCTTCATCAGAGAGGCACTCAGCATGGTGGGGCCAAAATCTACTAAGGTGTGACCTTGGGCCACTTGCCTGATCATTTCTGTGCCTCAATCTTCCCCTCTTTAAAATGGAATGATAATAACAGCCTGACTCTGTAGGGCTGTTATGGGAAAGAGTTAAGGTAACAGATAGACACGGATAGAGCTATGATCATCCCTGACCCATGCATGGATATGTGGCCTATGCAAACCCGTGGGCATCTTTGCAAGGATTTTGTTGGAATTACTAAAAAAGCAGTCCCTCCTCTCATTTCTCTCTCTCTCCCCCACCATTACTCACCCTCCCCATGGCTTTCATCTCTCTCTCTCTGGTGGGGGTCTTGGGCTGTGGGGTATGGGTCTGGAACAGCCACTGGAAAGGTGATCTGAGTGGTCGAGAGAGAGGTTTTTATCAATGCTGTTTGAGGACCAAGGACTGGCTGTGCCTACAGTCACCACTTCCCTGGACTTTTCAGTAGCATGCATCCGTGATTACCTTTCAAGCAAAAAATTAGTTCTAGCTGGAGTCAGGGCAAGGGATGGGACAGCAGAGTGAAGAGGCTAACACTTGTTGGAGTATCTTCATACTTCAGCATCTTCTGACTTGTCTTTCCTCTCCTAACCCACGAGAGTAGGCAGAGTAGATAACTAGGACAGGGGATGAGAAAAGAGAGAATCCTTGTGCTATTTATTTCCTTCCTCCCTCCCTCTCACAAGTCAGAAACAAACAAACAAACTGGAGCCCCTTTGGAACAATACACTTCTGGGTGGGAATCGCTGCTCAGCCATCCTCCAGTTATAAAGACACACACAATTTTTATAAACCCACTGGTTCAACCGGACGATATGATCACTTTCATAGATCACGGACTGGTTGACTACTGACAACTTCACATTGTTCAAACAAACAGTTCCCACTTGATGGGGGATTGTTGGGATTAAATGACACGATGCATGTGCAGTGTTTAGCACAAGGCTTGGACCGAGATCATGGCTACATGTCAACTGCTGCTACCACGATGGTGACAGGGACGAAGATGGTGATGATGGTGACGGTGATGGAGAGGACAGTAGTGAAGACGGTGGCGGTGGGTGAGGAAGGTGATGACAGAGATGATGACGACGGTGGTAGGGTCGTGAAGGAAGAGTCACAAATCAGAGGGCACAGAAAGAGGCAGTTTTCAGCAGTCGTTTTCAGGCTTGACCGTCCTGCTTATTTCCCCCCAAATCTTGTACTTGGGGGCGTTTTGCTTTTTGTCTCCACCAAGTCAGGGAGGCCTAGGGGTTCACAAAGGTAAACCAGGAATGTTCAGGCCTCGGTGGCTCTTCTATGGAAAGGATCCTTGGGGACCCTGGGGCTGTGGGAAGTTCCGATTCCCAGGGAGGGAGGGCAGCGGCGGGAGGCAGGGTGGAATTATGTCAGAATTGCTGTGCAGATTTTTAAACATCTTGATGTTGAATAGTTTCTAATTCGGTGACAGCTGTGGCATTCAGTTTGATGGTGGGTGTCTCACCTATCAGCAGGTTATTTTGGTTAAAACAGAACATTTGTTTTCTGAAAGGTGACAACTGGATGCCACCAAATTATTCAGGCCGCATTCTTTCCTACATCCAAACGGCTCTCCCCTCCTTCTTCACCTCATTCCTAGGGAGGGCTCAGCCTCCCTGTGACTTTGTGACATCTCTTAGATACCCAAATCCATTGTCCCTTCTGTTACATGCCCTCATCTGACTTGGTCATATTCTTTCACGCCACATAGGACAACGTCATTTGTCCTATAGTCTGTGTAACTGTTTGTTGAACATCGTCTTGCCCACCGGCCTCCAAGAGCGAAATGACAGGTGCAGACTGGGTGCACTTTGTTCTCACTGTTCCGTACCCTGGGGGATGGCATGTGGCTGACACTCAGAGGGATATGTTAAATGATGACTTAATCATTCAATGATTCCTAATAACTAATTCAATAAATCTATTAATTAGTGACAGAGGCTTGGACCTTTCCCATGGGAAATGCAATGAGTTTTCAAATTGGGGTGCATAAAGGGAAATCAGCCGCGATGTCAAGCTGGTTTACCATAGAAGGGGAGAACAAGGAGGAGGAAAAACACCTCGGCTCTGAGCATCCTCTAGCTTGTTGTGAAATCTGGGAAAGGCCATTAGAAGACGTTCTGGGATTTCATAGAAAAATCCTCCACGTGCTTAACAGAGACGATGGGAACCAGTCTTGAATGGAGACATGACTAGCAGGCTGGAATGAATGGAAGGATTCTACGTTAGAATGAGAGGGGGTGAGGGACATTTACCCGTCACCAGGAGACTGCAGGATCCGTCACAGGCCCTCGGGTAGACGCTGGCTAGCGACAGTGCTGGCGTTCGCCTCTGAGTTTGCCAGAATGATCAACAATCACAGCCATTACAAGACAGGGAATACCTCACTGAGGTCTCACTAACCAATCAAACCGCGATTTACCTGCTGGAAAAGGCATCTCTCTTGCTTGACTGAGAGGCTTCTAAGGTCAGAACTTGGACCTTATTCTATCTTTCAATTTCTGTTCTGTAGGATAAACATCTTTGGATGGACAAATGAAAAATTTCTATTATTGCCATGTGGCCCTTCTCCCTCAAGAAAACAAAGTGTCATCCAAATCCACAGATCCAGATAATATCCACTCCATAAAATCTCCATTATCAAGAACCAAATACTTACTGAATGCCTACAAGGTGTTAGATAGCAACTTATCCTTCGAGAGTCGCATGGGGACGATGGCCTCGAAGAGTTTAATTACCCGATTAGGAAGTCTTCTAGTGAAAGGTTGTCTACCTCCACTTAGCACAAGGCTCGCTCAATTTAACTCAAGAAAAAAAAAAAAAAAAAAAAAGAAAAGAAAGGAAAGGAAAATCAGTTATGGGATCAAGAACAGGAAACAGAGCTTCGCAAGGGCCCACGGGCACGAGAACTGGAAACCCAGAACAGAGGCCACCTCTCTGTCCCACTTAGGCTTTTCCATCTGCTTCCTTGTCTTGCATGTGACCCAAGTTGGTGGTCAGTCTCCACAGGACATGATGACCTTGAAGGTCAAGTGCTCATCCTGACTCCTCAAGGCTGGAGAAGGTAGGGGGTGGACCACATGATTTGATGCTTCCCTAGGCTGTGGCCCCAGAGGGGGCAAACAATGACTGACATTTCAAATACAGCCTAAAAGACTCCACATACACAAAAAGGTAATAGAGCAAAGGGCAAGCAGAAGAAGGTGTAAGCATCCAGGAAGAAAGTAGTAACAGTGGCTGTGCTCTATAGAAAAGGAAATAGAATGGGGGAGAAGGTCCCTAATTCCAAACCTTACTAATAATAAAGAATTCCAAACCTTTGCTCCTAAGGGCCATGTCTGTACTTGTTCCCACTGCCAGAATGTCCCAGAGTGTTTTGTTAGCAAGCCCAAGCCTTCTAGTTTCTTGGAGTGATATTTCAGGGCAGTCTCTAAATTGTCTCAAGTGTCACTGGCCTCCATGACATTGAACCCTGGACAAGAAATGCCTAGTCTCTGAGGTATCTTCAGGGGCATAAATGCAGACACAGTCAGCCCCCAAAATTAATAATAACATCCAATACTCACCTGGAACCTAGTAGGTTCCAGATACACTTCTAGGTGCTTTACACATATTAACTCATTTAGTCTTCATATCATTTCATTTTTATTTCAAACATTCAATAAGATCCTACTGCATACATGCAGTTTGCCAGAACCTGTTAAGAGTCTCCTGTCTCGGGCGGGGCACCTGGGTGGCTCAGTCGTTAAGCATCTGCCTTCCACTTGGGTCATGATCCCAGGGTCCTGGGATCAAGCCAGGCATCAGGCTCCCTGCTCAGTGGGAAGCCTGCTTCTCCCTCTCCCACTCCCCCTGCTTGTGTTCCCTCTCTTGTTTTCTCCTTGTCAAAGAAATAAATAAAATCTTTTTTAAAAAATAAAAAAATAAAATTTAAAAAAGAGTCTCCTACCTGTTCTCCCCATGCTACCATGAGTATTTCTTCTTGCTTACTTTCTTTTTTTAAAAAATTTTATTTATCAATTTGACAGACAGAGATCACAAGTAGGGAGAGGGGCAGGCAGAGAGAGAGAGAGAGAGAGGGAAGCAGGCTCCCTGCTGAGCAGAAAGCCTGATGTGAGGCTCCATGTGGGGCTCGATGTGGGGCTCGATGCCAGGACCCTGGGATTATGACTGGAGCAAAAAGCAGAGGCTTTAACCCACTGAGCCACCCAGGTGCCCCTCTTCTTGCTTACTTTAAAAAGTAACTACACATGTGGTTGTATAGGGTTGGGGTGAGAGTGTGAGTGTCAGATTTAAGAAGTAAGTGAGGTTGGATCCTAATGCCATCACTTACTGTGAAGGTACTTTGGCTGGGGTTCCTATGCTCCCCGAGCCTCAGTTTTCTCATCTGTAATGAGAATAATGGTACCAACCTCATATAGTGTTCTGAGACAATACATTGGAAAATGTATGGAAAGCTCTCCCTTCAATCTCTTGCAGATAAGCATAATCAACATTGGTAATTAGCTTTGCTATGAAGAAATTAAAACAGAAAGTTACTGAATACCAAGACAGATTCAGGAAAGAGAATACAGCTGAGATAGAGTGACTCAGAGGAGTAGGGCAGTATAAAGAGATGGGATGAATATAGAAAATAATTGTTTTATTATAATCTGAAGGGGAATATAAGGTAGAGTCTGGTATCCTCTACCTTCCATTACTTAGTTTTAAAAGAAAAAGGAGAGGTGAGTCGTGTGTTGGTTGGGTATTTAATTCACTGCACTATTCCTTCAAGGAGTTTTTCCTTGGTTCTTTGTGCTCCCCACCAACCAAGTTCTAGAGCTATGTGAGTATGATGTAGGGAAGATTCTGGTAGACCAGAACACAGGGGTCCAGTCCGATGCTTTCCCTATTCTTCATTTCCTCTCTTGCACTTAGAAGTATAAAATGGATATCATCTCAGATCTTTGTAGCATGAGTTCTATGAACATCCTAAAGGAAATTTTTCCCTTAATTTTCTCTTTAGGATCAATGAATTAAAATTACAAATTATAATCAGTAAGTTGAAATTTAAAAAATTAGCCTCTACCATATTAAGATGTCATTTTCTTCAATTAATTCTTTAATTCTTCTTTATTAAGAAGTAATCGTTTACCATATAAGGACATGAGTTAATACCCTACTCCTTGGAAGGAATGAAAGTGAAATAACGTCCATTGGGTTATTCAGTCTGGTCTTTGAGGCCCAGGATAGAAGGACTGTAAGGAACCAAGGACAAAATGGTCTGTGAGAAAAACACACAACAAAGGTACTTGTTTTCTCTGTGTGCCTCAGTATGCAGGAAAACACAAAGTAGAAGTTCTAGAAGATACACTCCAAAGTTGTAACTCCTGGTAAGGAGGGTCAGGATCATGATCAGGATCATGATCATGGTCCAAGGCAACTGTAGCCTCATCTGTGACATACTAAGTTTTTTAAAGGCGAATCTATTCATATTTTATTTAGGTAATTAAAGTTTAATTGCTTAAATAGGAAAACTGGCTTACAGCATACTTCTCCAGGGAACTGCAAAAAAGAACAATGTATCAGGCTGATTTCCCCAAGCCTAGGTCAGGGTTCAGCAATCCCCCTCCTGGCACACACACCCCCACCCACCACCATGATCCCAGAATTTAGAGGTGGCTGGGTCAATTTAATTATTAACTGAACTGAAAAAGTAATTTTCTAAAAGGAGACCAACTGCTAATTTTGACACTGATGTCAATATGTAGATTTCTTTTGTTTAAAAGAAAGCATCTGGTTGTGTTTTCCCAACTATTGTTGAAACAAAATTAGATGGGAAGACAAACGTGCACAAACTGCTATTTTGGGGGACTCAAGAGAAAATAAAAATATGAAATAAACAGAGCATCCAGAAAATGGATTCGGCCGTGGAGGTGTTGTAACTGTATCCTCAACTCTTTCTCGGTGAATTTCACACACACATCTCCTACCTAATCTCTTTCCTCCAATTCTCAGGAGTTTAGCGGTAAAAAAAATCACATAATCAACACTTCAAAATTGTCAATGGATCGGAAATGTAATGGAGAATTTACAGTCACAGATCTTCCTAAATCTCTGAGCTAACCGTTGGTCTCAACTGCTTCCTAGGCAATCCTGACCAAATCCACTGCAAACCCACGGATACTTACATAGCCTTCCCATGTCAAGCACTTTGTACTTTTCTGCTCTGCCAGCCTGTTAGAACTGGTATCAAATTCTCCCTCCTGCTGAGCCCATCTCCTCTGTAAGAAAAGATTCCTGGCCTCTATGCCTCCCTCTGAGGCATTCTGAATATCCAGGACTTCACAGGACATACTAAAAATAATAATACAATTTAAGGCACCTTTTTGCTATTCTTTACCAGCAACTGTGGGGAATAGGCAAACTATAAATAAGAATTAGGTAAGAGTTTGTTCTCAGACAACACTGGGCCCATGGAAATTAAGGACGTTTTTAAGGACCAGAAAGCAAAAGGTCACCTCAGGATCATGCAGGCAGGGGCCGGAGTGGGGTGGGGTGGGGGAGTCATCCACCATCTGGAAGGGCAAAAAAGATGGTCTTTAGGAACCTAAGTTAAGAATCTGGTGGTTATAGGGTGGCCTGGACATAGAAATAATAATAGTCAGTAGATACAGCAGAGACTCAAACTGGACAGATCTTGTTCTTAAGACCTTTAATTTAATTCAGTTTTTTTAATTTAGTTTAATTCTATGACTGCTCAACCATTATCCCCATTACACCGATGATAAAACTGAGTGTTAGAAAGGTAAAGTCATGTATTTAGTCAGTAGAGGAGGTGGGACTTGAATCAAGGCAGTCTGACTACCCAGTAGGAAGGAAGAAAGGGACAGAGAGGCGCCCCTGGGTGGCTCAGTGGGTTAAGCCTCTGCCTTCAGCTCAGATCATGATCCCAGAGTCCTGGGATCAAGCCCCGCACTGGGCTCTCTGCTCAGCCGGGAGCCTGCTTCCTCCTCTGTCTCTGTCTGCCTCTCTGCCTACATGTGATCCCTGTCAAATAAATAAAAATCTTAAAAAAAAAAAAAGGGACAGAGAGAGGGAGGACAAATGGATGGTCAGTCTGAAAGAGAATAGAATTGAGAAATTAGGGTTTGGGAACAATCAGCAAACATCTTGAACCCAAGCAATGTTTGGAGGTGGTAAATGTCAGTAGTGAGGCTCACTGAGGCAAAGCCTACATATATATATATATGGCAAAACCAGAATGCATATATGTGCCAAAAGAAGGTATGTCAGTCAGGGACTCAACACATTCAAGTGAGGACAACTGGAGAAAGGTTTACTTAGAAAGGGGTTATTTCAAGCATGGCAAGGGCGGAGGAACAGAAGGACTAGTACAAAAACCCAGGGCTAGGAGCATTCAAGCATCACATCCCTAGATCTGAAGGTATGAAGGAGGGGACAGAGCCTGGCTGAGGTGACTTTGAAAAGAAGGACCAAGGACATCCCTACCCCTTCTCTTTCCTTTCTCTCCAATCTGCAGGCTCTGCATTGGCAGATCCCACCTGAACGCCAAGAGTCAAGGACACTCTGTGACAGATGGCCAGCCACCAGGCACAGAGCAGGGGGTTTGAGGGGGAACCCAGATGCCCCACCCAGAAGATGGAGGCAGCACCTCCACCTAGAGACGGGTGCAGAGGAATGAGCAGAGTAGGGCTAGCAGAGGGGTAGGAGAGAGCTATTGCGAATTGGCTCCGACCTAAAGGAGCTGTACCATAGCCTGGAAACCCACACTCAGCCACTGGTGGGAATGGCCATCCCCACAGTGGGGGCGGGGGGGCGGTAAGACCTGGGTGAAGCACTGTGGTTGCTGCAGGTTCTCTGAGCCCTGCGAATGTTTACCTAATTGATAGCTTCTAACACAGTGTCTTACTGCAGGTGTGTTAAGAGCTGGAAGTAGCTATTTCAGTAAAGGTCATCCAGCCATTTGGGGACCTATGAGGACATACAGAGATGACAAGAGTGGGCAAGGAGGCAGACCCAAAGGCCCCATCTCCCCTCACTGAAAGGCACAATCAAGGAGGAAGCCTCTTTATTCATTCTGGACCAAATTCCCAGGGGACAAAGGACTTTGGTGACAGCTGGGAACAATCTATGTTCAGAAATGAAAAGTAAAGACAGAAGAAAAGAGATACAGAGAGAGAAAAAAAACTGTTGTCATTATAGATGTTAACTGGACTTATTGTAGCGATCATTTTGCAGTGTACAGAAATATCGAATCGTTTTGTTGTACGCCTGAAACTAATCTAATGTTGTATGTCACGAGTCAATTTTAAAAGTTTTTAAAAAGGTGGGATATGCCATTGTGGCAAAGAATTCTCTTTTGTTCCTTGGGGGCTTTGATGTGCAGTGAAAGGAAATGTTAGGGAAGAGATTTAACTCCTTACATGGGCCACTCATTGCTTAGAACCTTAGGTTATGTTGAAGGAGCCATGAGTCAGGTTAGAGCGCCCAGAAAGTACGAGTCTTCAGGATGGTCACAAAGAAGGATGGGATGTGCCAGGCAGCTGAGGACAGTGAAGCCAGCCCTGGGAGCAGACAGGGTGGTCTGGAAAACAGTGGCTTCACATCACATGAGGTCACAGCCTGCAGCCCAGAGTGCCAGTCCACAGGGAACACTGCATCTCAAGGATACACTGGAAACAAGGTGGTCATGAACTCAGGTTCACTGGCTGGAAAGCAAATTGGTCCTAATACTGTCAGAGTGGAAGTTACTCTTAGGTAGAAACAAACAACAGCATCCACCAACACTGACCTATTTCTGGAGGGAACTGCTGCCACTAGCTTGTATGAGCTGTGAGGCACGACCACCGAACCTTGGGATTTGCCAAATGACCACTACTTAAAGGCAAAGGCCAGACAAATGAAATTTTAGAACTGAGAAGTGTGTGACATAGTCTTGTTTCCTGGACACCAGTTATTTAATTGACATTTTAAGCCTTTAAAAAACTTCCCAAGAAGTTGTCTGTTTTTTTTTTTTTTTTTTAAGATTCACTTATTTATTTGAGAGAGAGAGATGGAGAGGGGCAGAGGGAGAGGAAGAGAATCTCAAGCAGACTTTGTGCTGACCTTGGAGCCGGTCACCGGGTCCACCGGGCTTGATCTCATGACCCTGAGATCACAACCTGAGCCAAAACCAAGAGTCAGTTATTCACCCGGGTGCCCCAAAGTTGTCTGGTTTTATTTATTTATTTTTTAAAAGATTGTATTTATTTATTTGACAGACAGAGATCACAAGTAGGCAGAGAAGCAGGCAGTGAGAGAGGAGGGAACAGGCATCCAAATGAGCAGAGAGCCCGATGCAGGGCTTGATCCCAGGACCCTGGGATCATGACCTGAGCCGAAGGCAGAGGCTTTAACCCACTAAGCCACCCAGGCACTCCAGTTGTCTGGTTTTTAATACTGCAAGAGAAAACTGAAGTGATGGGCATAAAAAAGGGAAAAAGTATTTCTTTAATCAGAGAAGACACGAAGAGAATTCATTTTGAATATACACATTATTAACTAGAACGTGGGTTTTTTTTCCTTTATCCCCACTAAATCCATCTTGAAGAAATGTCTAAGGAGTTCTGGCTTGACTGGGAGATTTGCCGTGAGGAAGTCTGAGAGCTCAGTCCCACAATTTAACAAAATTTGTCAAATGCAGAACACGGCTTTGCTGGTTGATTTCCCTTCCTCCTTTCTTGCTTTCCGGCAAACTCCCATTCACCTAGCATTTGCTGTTTGCCAGGTTCTAAAGGTTGAACATGGCTTATTTTACCTAATACCCAAGGGGTTCCTGAGGATACACAGATCTTAAGCTCAGACATGTTTTAGACCCGCATCATCCAACACAGTAGCCACCAGCCATGTGTTTATTTAAATTTATTATAGTTCAATAAAAAGAAAAGGTCAGCCCTTGAATTTTGCATTAGCAGCATGTCAGCGGCCCAGGAGCACGTGTGCCTAGAGGCTACCCTATTGCACAACGGAGATAGAGAGCATTTCCATCATCACAGAAAGCACTGCTGGACCGCACGGTTCTCAGACACGCCAGAGCTGTTTCTACCCGCTGTGAAACCTTTGGAGACAGAAAAGCTGTCATTAATTGAGCATTGCCTCACCCCATTTTAGGGATAAAGAAACTTGAGCACAGAGACGCTAAGCAACTTTCTCACCATCACATAGTAATGTGATGAGTTGCAGAAACACGGGAGTTTGATATCAAAAGTTTTGCTCATTCCAGTGATGTCACCTTCCGAAGGCATCTCTCCCAAGAGTGAGTTGAAGCCCCATCAGAGATCAGAAAGAGCTGGAGGGGATTTTGGTCCTTCTGACAGAGAAATGGCCACATGCCTTCGGGGTCAGACAGGCTAGAAGACCAAGCTCAGTTGTGCCACCCTCTAGCTGGGTGACACTGGCCAAGTCACGTATCTACTCTGAGTATATGTAAAGTGGGGATGTTTACAGCACCCGCCTTGTAGAGCTCTTAGGATTAAATGAGACTGTACACCTAAAGCACTTAGCACAATTTTGGCTACATAGTAGCTGTTTAGCTATGTAGATGTAGATATGATGGTTACTTCCAGAGTGAATCCCTTTCTCCCAGTTAAGTCGGAAACCACAAGATTCACCGTAGGTCCTGCAGGGCCCATTTCCAAGTCTGGCGCGTCCCCTGCTGGTTACTTCTGGATACATCACTCGGCCGGGAGGTCCCTGCTGCTGCCTATCCCCAGTGTTCCAGAGCAGCTTGGCTATAAAACAGAGCAGTAGGGGAAAAAAAGAAAAAGCTTCTTTCACTCAGGAGAAAAACTCAGTACTTGCTAACTTGGCTGTGATCTTTGCTGCCTTAACTGCCAAGCAGACAGAGATGGTGGACCTCGTTGGGTCCCCATTCTCCATGCCCAGCCCATGCTCCTAGCCACAGAGCTACTGGAATGCCCTGGGGGCGGGGGCTTTAATGAACTACCAGTGCCTGAGTGCCAACCCCAGACTAAGAACGTCAGAGTCTTGGAGTCTTGGCTCATATATAGTTCATACATTCATAGCTCATTAAAGCTCCTGGATGATTCTGTTGTGCAGCCAAGATGGAGAACCACTGAGCTTCCTGCCCCAACCGGAAGTATCAGCATCACCTGGAAGGCTTGTTGAACCCAGACTGCTAAGCCCCACTCCGGAGTTTCTGTTCAGTAGGTCTGGGCTGGCCCTGAGGAGTTCCCGTTCTCACAGGTTCCAAGGTGCTATGGATGCTGCTGGTCTGGGGACCACACTTAGAGAACCGGAACTGTAAAAATATAACTTGGAACACAAGCTCCCTATTCAAATGACTTCTCATTACACTTGGATATATGTTTAAAAAAATTCATCTTCTATCCTGTTGGCCTGCCAGGCAGGATGTGGCCCCTCCTTGCTTGGGGCCCCTCCCTCCCTCTGCTCTAGTCACACTGGCCCCTGTCTGCCTCTTGAGCATGTAAAGACTTTTTTTTTTAAAGATTTTATTTATTTGGCAGACAGAGATCACAAGTAGGCAGAGAGGTAGGCAGAGAGAGGAAGGGAAGCAGGCTCTCCGCTGAGCAGAGAACCCGATGCGGGGCTCCATCCCAGGACCCTGGGACCATGACCTGAGCCGAAGGCAGAGGCTTTAACCCACTGAGCCACCCAGGCGCCCCAAGCATGTAAAGACTTTTGTACCAACTATTCTCCCTGCCCAGAGGGCTCCTCCTTGACCTCACCTCTTGTCTTGTCTGGCTGCCTCTTAGTCTTTGAGGTTCCTAGAAATGCCACCTTCTCAGAGAAGCCTTTCCTGACTGCCCCATTCATCATGGGTCTCACCTTCTCACCTCTTACTGTCTTTCTCAGCAACCTGTTCATTTCCTTGATAGCACTTGTTATAACTGGCATTTATGTTATGTGTCTGCTCACATCTACCAGATACAGCTTTCTGCCAGGATGCACGTTGTATGCTGACAGGTGAGGACTTGGTCCAGTTTCCCCACCTGTTACATAAATGGTCAGTGAGTGAGGAATTGAATAGAAACACAGATTCAGAGAACTCAAGGTTTAAAAGTAACAGTAATATAAGCAGAAGCCATTTTCCCCCTCATCACTCTTGGTCTTTTAACATTGTCTTTTAACATTGTATCTCTAAGCCACAAGGTCTTTTAACATTGTATCTCTAAGCCACAAGGACCTGGCGAGGCACGTGGCATCATCTTCAGTCTACAGATGTGGGGATGAAGACCCTGGGGGACGAAGAGACCCTGGGCTGAGGTCAGATGCTAAAAGTGGTGGAACCAGCTGGGATTCTAGGCGGCCTGCTTCCGAATTCTCCCTAAGAGGAGGGAGGGAAGGAAGGAGAGGCAGGCAGCAAAGGGAGAGCTTGAAGAACTCTTCCCTCAGGGAATTTTTAACTCTAAACTCTTAGCCAAGGCAAAAATAAAAAACTGAGCTGAAATCAAAGAACCCTTGCCCTACTTTCCAGCTCTCTGATTCTCCTAGAATCTTTTTAGAAGAGAACGATCAAGCAATGATGGGTGTCTCAACTTTAAATACATATATATATATATATATATATATATATATATATTTTTTTTTTTTTTTTTTTTTTTTTTTTTTTTTTTTTTTTTTTTTTTTTAAAGTAGCTGCCCAGAGACCTTGGAAGAAAAGCACAGGTAGGAAATGAGGAAGGCAGAACCTGGGGCCGGTCCCGCTTCCAGCCTGCCTTGGCCTACATAGGCAACACCAGGGGGCAGCGGACTCAACTTCCCCTTGTGGCTACCTGCCACGTGATGAAATTAGCTAAGGTGACACTAGATGCTGTAACAGGTAACCACCTCGCTCTTCAAACTCAATGACTTACCATGCTAGAAGTTCATCTCCCTGGAAAAGCCCTAAATCAGTGCTTCCGATGTCGGGGAGGGGAGAGAGACTTCCCCTCCCCCCCATCATGGCTGGGCAAGGGGACAATGCATGGCACGTTTGATGGGTCACAGTTGCAAGAGGTGCACATCATTTGCACTCACATTCATGGGCCAGAACTCAGTCGCACGATCACTCTTGGCTACAAGGGAAGCTGGGAAACAGAGCCTAGATGTCAAGGTTAGGGAATAGCCAGCAAGTCTCAGCCTCATCCCCTGAGTTCCGTAAAGAGCTGACCATGCTGGTCTACCTCCTTTTTTTTTTTTTTTTTAAGATTTTATTTATTTATTTGACACACAGAGATCACATGTAGGCAGAGAGGCAGGCAGAGAGAGGAAGGGAAGCAGGCTCCCCGCTGAGCAGAGAGCCCGATGCGGGACTTGATCCCAGGACCCTGGGATCATGATCTGAGCTGAAGGCAGAGGCTTTAACCCACTGAGCCACCCAGGTGCCCTACTTCCTCTTTTTGATGGAAGTATTTCCACAATTGCAGAGAAGACGTCGAATGCAAGTGTCCCTGGGAAGAGAGCCACCTTGATACTAAATTCGCATCACAGAAGAAATGGCAGGGCTCTCGTGTTCCCCTGAGAGAAGACTGGAGGTTTAGGGAGGGACAAGGGAAGGGAGAGGAGGCTGGACATACAGCTGCTCAAATTCAGTCCTCGCTAAGAGGGAACTATAGCTTTGTCTACCATTTCATTGTTTACCTTGACTTTAATTTTCCAAAATTTCACTAACTGAAAAAGACATTTATCATTGAGTATCTACTATTTTACAGACACGGTCCTAGGCTTTTGGGATACCAATAAAGAAATAAAGAATATGATGTAAGTCCTATTTTTTATCTGGTTGAGGATTTGAAAATATGTGATAAAAGTTGGACACAAATAGGGGGTCCTGGGTGACTCAGTTGGCTGAGGTCATGATCCTGGGGTCCCCAGATCGAGCCCCATGTTAGGCTCTCTGCTCAGTAGGGAGTCTGTTTCTTTCTCTCCCTCTGCCCCTCTCCCTCCACTCATATTCTCTCTCTCTTTCTCGAATAAAATTTTTAAAAAGCTTGACATAAATAATATTCAACATTGCATTCAACACATGACACAAATGATCTGATTTAATCCTCACAAGAATCCTATGAGGTAAGGATTATTATCATCCCCATTTTACAGAGAAGGAAACTAAGACCCAAAGAGATGAAATTATTGTCCCCAATCCCTCACTCTTGAGAGGCAAGAACGAGTCTCTACTCCATTATGCTGCTTCTACCAGTGAACGACCGCACCGGGTACAGTGATGTCAGCACGATGACGTCACACGATGACGTCAGCACCAGCATAATGCAGCGGGCTTCCGAGATTGGAAGGTTTGGAGCTCCCACCAGCAGCTCAAGTAAATCCTGAGCATCTTGGGGCCAAGCAAGCTGTGTGGCTGGAAAGAGACACTTTGCCTCCAAGTTCATCTGTTTCCCTTGACCTAGAGGATTCCTACATCCCTTTGTTCTTGTAAAACCAGCACTGCTAGAGAAAGGAACAAAAGTTGTCATCAGCTAGATTCAGCTTCTTTCTGCCTGTCTGAGCCTTTGTTTTCCCATCTGTGAAATTGGAATGAGGTGTGACTTGCTCATTTTTCTTTCCCTAGTGTCTGGCACTGGGAATATAACAGGAGCCCAACACATCCTGGCTGTGCCCTTCACCTCGCACCTGACTGCAGGCGGTAGGAGCTGCGTGAGCAGAAGACAGATTTCTAAGCTTTGAGCTATTTCTGAGAGCAAGGTATCTGAACCTCTGTCCAGGAGAAACAAGAGGATTGGGGGGAGCAGCTGAGGGTCGAATGTAACAGGACACAGGTGTCCCCCTGCCCCCACCTTCCCCATACCCTATCCATCAAGATCCAGTCCCAGGCAATCTGGATTCCCACTGTTCTCTCAGAATCCTCAACAGGCAAGTTCAAGACTTTGGGGTATAGGGTTCAGAGAGATGAATATCAGATGTCCCTGCCGGCCTCCCCAGTCGGCCTTATTTCTTAACGAGGTCTTTCTGGATGCTCCCGGGAGCCCTGCCCGCCTGGCAGATATTGAATAAGGCAGAAGGAGCATGAAGGAAAAGCAGCATCTTGGAACGGTTGCCTAGTTACACACTGATCTGGACCACGTGGTCTCCTCCCCTCGGAGGGCCCGGGGTGAGCCTGCTGAGGAGGGGGGAAGGAACACAGGGCCCTGCACAGGGGGGAAGAGAGGCAGCCAGAGCTAGTTCCTAGACACTGGGCCTTCCCTCTCCCACCCCCACTGCCCACGGATCGGAGCAGGACCAGGGGACAAGCTGCCTGGGTAGGAAGTCTGCCTCACCTGCGGGACTGAGGCATGTTTAGCCTATCCGTGCCTCCCCTTCTTCCCCTTTAACATGAGTCTGCTGTGTACTACTGGGTCTGATGGGTACTGTGAGTCCACACCCCACTGCGCGCGTTCTTGGAAGACTCCAAACAGATAATTGCTGAGCACGGGGCCTGGAGCACAGCAGGTTGACCATAAAAAAAGCTAGTGCTGCCCAGTCAGAGCTGAAAGCTGATGGAAGGAGCGATCAAAGTCCCGAGTCAGGACCTGCCACCTAACTGGAGGTCCCAGTGGTCTGTGGTCCCATTGCAAAGAGAAATGCAGGGCCCCTTGTTCACAAGGTAGCAAAGGGGTGCTGTGAAAGGTACTAAAATATAAGGCTTTTTTTTTTTTTTTTTTTTTTTTGCAGGCTCTCTCTTGATGACTGCCAAGTACCTGGGGGAATATAGGGGAGTAGAGTGAGGCACCCCGCTTCCCTAGAGGCCCTTTACCCCGACCCACAATGGACAGGCAACCCCAAATATTGCAACTTCCCTAATGGGATGCCCTGGGTTCCCAAATCAGACAGGGGAAGAGGCTCAGCCCTGCTGGGCTGCACAAGGAATGCACCATGGATGGGGCTGCCGACCTCAGGCAGGGATGGCTAGAGTGCCCTACCCCAAGATGCCGGCGGCTAGGCCTGCCAACCCTCCTCATCCACAGGCCCCTGCTACTGGTTGTAGTGGGGATGGGGCTAGGGCAGTGGGGAGCAGCTGACGGGGCCAGGCGTGGGATGTCAGGGGCGGGGGGCGCTGAGAACCCACCCAGAAGGCAGCGGGAGGCAGGAGTTCACACGCACCACACCAGGTCTCTGACCCTCCGTGCAGGCTCTGCTGTCCCAACAGATTTCACTTACGAAACACAGATGTAAAGATACACCGGCTGAGAATTTCCAGACATGAGCGCAGAGCATGAAGACCCAAATACAGGTTCTGTGGGGCTGCCGTGGTTGCGCACCACGATGGTAATCCTGTCCCAAGTTCTGGTCCTCTCGTTCTAGCTGTCACTACCTCCCTGCTCTGAGCCTCTGTTTCTCCTTCTCTAAATGTGGGGGAGGGGAGGTATATGTTTTTTACACCCTCTTCCAGCTTCTACCTTGTATAACTTCCATCCTACTGACACACTGTGTGGCCATGGGCAAGTCCCTTCCCTTTCTGGGCATTAGTTTGCCCATCTGTAAAGTGGGCATTCAATGGCCCTGAATGACCCTTCCAAGGTTAATACTCAAAGAAGGGCCCCTTCCCCTCCTCTCTCTCTTGTTGGAGGGACTTTTTCCTTTTGGGGAAGGGAAGGTAAAATCTTCAAGCAGGAGTTGGGGGGTGGGGTTGGCTGGGACATTCCCAGTCTCTTCCTTCTGGTGAACTTGGGGATCAGGAAGGGAAAAGGGAGGGAATTACAATCAGCTTACGTTATGAAATTAATGTTTGCGTGCCCTGTGAGGTAACAGAAAATATATACGGGTCTTTTTACCCTGTTCCTGACATAGAGCTCTTGAAACCCTTGTAACTTGCTGTATCTTTTAGTTCCAATGAGGTGACTCTGGATGGGGCTCCTGGAAGGGGGCTGGCCACCAGAAAGACCGAGCCATGGTTAGAAGCTGGGAATTTTCAGCCCCCCCCCCCATTTTTCTGAGAAGGAAGAAGGGCTGAAAATGCAGTGACGGATCTATCCGCCTACATGAGGAAGCCTAAGTAAAAATCTCCAGTGTACAAGGTTCAGAGAACTTTCTGGCTGGTGAGCGCATCCATGTACCAGGGAGGCGATGCACCCCAGTTCCATGAGGACAGAGGCTCCTGTGCCTGGGACCCTCCCAGACCTTGTCCCATGCATCCCCCCATCTGGCAGTTCGTCCGTGTCCTTTATCACACCCTTTAATTAAGCAAGTGTTTTTCTGAGTTCTGTGAGCTGCTGTGGTAAATAGATCCAGCCCGAGGAGGAGGTGGTGAAAATCTCCGATGTGTAGCCACGCTGGACAGAAGTCGTGAGTAGCCTGAGGACCTGCTCCTCGCCAGGGGCATCCGAAGTGAGGTGGGAGCAGCCTTGTGGACTGGAGCCTCACTCTGTGGGATCCGACGCCATCCGTGGGTAGATAGTGCCAGAATAGAGGTATATTTTAGGATTCTCAGCTAATGGTACAGAATGGCTTATTGTGGGGAATGCCCCGGTCCCCAATGTGAGGGTATCTGGAGGTGGGGCCATGAGACGTAGGTAGGTTTAGATGAGGTTCAGAGGTGGGGCCCCTATGATGGGATAAGAGCCCCTTTACAAAGAGGAAGTGACACGAGAGCTCACTCTCTCGGCCATGGAGGAACAGGGCCTTCACCAAGAATTGCATCTACCTTGATCTTGGACTTGTCAGTTTCCAGAACTAGGAGACATACATGTCCATTATTTAAATCATCGAGCCTACGATATTTGCTTATAGCACCCGAGTAGCCTTTAAGGCAGGCTCACCAGCTAATGGAACAGAAAGGCAAAGGAGAGCAGATCGTCAGAGAAGATGAGAAAGCGGGCAGCACCGGGCGGTGCACTCATTCATCTATACGTTCATCTATACGTTCATTCACGCATTTGCCTGGACAGGAGCAGCAGACTCTGTCTCATCTCCCTGCTTCCATTCTATTCCCTTGTAGTCCACTCTCCACCCAATAGTCCAAAGGAACCTCTTATATGATAAAGAGAACCATGTCCTTCCCCACTGAAACCCTCTATCAGTTAGGATTGGGTTCAGCTCTGACGGACACTTCACAAAATAACCAAACCGTGTCTTCAATAAGACAGACCTTTCTTTCCCATAGAAGCATCCACTGCAAGGCTACCGAAGACTGGTGTCGTAGCTCAATGGTGTCAGAATCCAGGCTCTGTCTACCTCATGGCATCTCCATCCCTAGCCTCCATTTTCAGGTTGCCTCCAAGTCCAAGATTCTGCTGGGGCTCAGCCATTGAGTCTGGATCCCATAGAGCAGCAAGGACGGAACCACTCCCTCCTTTCAAAGCTATACACCTCAGCTTACATTCCAGTGGACAGCTTCAGTCACATGACCGCATCTATGGAGGAGGCTGGGAAAGTTGGGTCTCTACCCCATAGTCCTTGCATATAGCTCCCTCCTACACTTGGAATAAAACCTGTACCCTTTCCTCTGTATCCCAACGCCTGGCCCATTTTCCTGCCTTCCTGCCCCAGCCTCACCTCCCTTGTCCTGCTTTAGGCCTCCCTTTGGGTCTCTCCAAGGCCAGGGCTCTTTCCATGCAGGGCTATCCACCCACGCTGTTCCCTAGGCCTGGAACACCCCACACCCACTTTGTGCTGGGGGCTCCTTCAGGGCACGACGCTCCATCATCTCCTCAGAACTGCCCCCCCCCACACCATCTGACACAGTCCCCATGCTTCTTTCCTGACTCCTCCTTTTGTTAGAACATAAATGATGCCTTGAAACTATTGTATGAATTGCACTGATAAAAAATCCAAACCATGAATGCCTGCACCAAACACTGGCCTTCGGGTTGATCTCCCCGTTAGAAAGGCAGCCCTGGGAGGGGAAGGTTTGTGCCCCGTTCACAGCTGGATCTCCAGAGTTTCTCTGAACAACTATTTATTGCTTTCCCACTATGTAGCAAGAACTTAAAAGACAGTAAGAATATCCGGTTTTCTTCTCATCCAAAGACAGGCCAAGAGTTGCAACTAAGGGTCCACCTGCTGGAGAGGGGCGATGTTCAGCCAGGGAGGTCAGCAGAGACGAGGAGGCACGAGGCCAGTAAAATCCTACTAATGACCCTGCAACTGCCAGAAAGCCAGTCAGGGCCCTTTCAGGCCTTGCTGCTGGCTCCATCCCAAGCCTTCACCCTGGTGTCTGGGCCTTCTCGTCCCACTTTTAACTTGTATGGCCTATTGTTTATTCCTTATCCTTGTAAGCAGCTTTACATCCTTTCTGGAAGAGGGCGGGGTATAAACAAACAACTGCAAGATAAAATGCAGAACGTCTGGGTGTGTCCAGTTGCCAGGAATAGAAACTTACTTCCACCAATGTCAGATCTCAGCAGGCATCCAGCCACCTCTTTGTCTCGTTCTCTTGATGGCCTTTGTTGTTGTTGTTGTTTTTGTCTTTTAAACAAGGCATACTTATTTCTCAGAGTTCTGGAGGCTGAGAAATCCCAAGTTCAAGGGGCCAGCAGATTTAGTGTCTGGTGAAAGCCCTCTTCCTGGTTCATAGATGGTCATTGTCCTGCTGTATCCTCAGCTGGCCTCTTCTTGGGTGTCTTTGAGGACTTCAGAGGGGTGTACCCAGACAGCAACTCATAGTCCCCCTGGAACTGGTCTTCCCCTAGTCTTGGTAAGTGAGCTAAGATGTAACCCAGGCACTATCCTCAAAAGGTTAACACAGCAGTCAGAGCTCGAGCTCCCCACCTCGGTGATACTGGACAGATGGGGCTGGACCATCCTCTCTTGTAGGGGCTATTCTGTGATATAAGAAATTTGGCAGCAGCCATGGTGTCCATCCTCTAGAGGACAGGTGGACCCCCCCCCCCCAACCATCCCTTAATTGTGGCAGCCACGAATGCCAACAGATATGGCCAAATGTCCTCCACGGCAAAATCATCCCCAGGTAAGGACCACCGGTTTACAGCAAGGACTTAAAGCTCAGACTCTCAGTCCTGACATCCCAACTCTGCTGTGGGATGTGGGGCAAGTTACTTAATCTCTCTGTGCTTCAAGTTCCTCCTCTGTATAAAGGGAGGAAAAGAATAGTCTCTCCTTCACAGATTAAATCAACTAATATGTGTAGAGCACTTAGAATGGTGCCTGGCACCTCCAAGTGTCATGGAAGCAATTATTACCAGGTTTGAACTTACCCCACAGCCCCCAACCCGACCGATCACCATTCCTGGGTAATTCTACTTTATAAAGGTCTCTAAAATCCACTCCTCCTTCTCCAGCATCACCCTTGCCCAAGCCACCCTAGGCTTCCTGCAATTTATTCTCTACAGAGCAATGAGCTGGATCTGTTTAAACCCTTCAGTGCTGACAACAGTCACAGAGTCCTGTTGTTTTCAGGAAAAAGCCCCTCACCAATGACCTTTAGAGATTAAAGAATGACCTCTATCTCTATATCTTGTCTCCTAACTTCATCTCCCTTGTTGCCTAATCTTAGCCACAATGGTTTTTCTCTCTGTTTCTCCAAAGTGTCCTTCTCTCTCCTAATCCAAGGCCCTCAGATATTCTAGACCCTCTGCCTACAGTCTCAAATGAAACTATCTTCAAAGCAGTGATCATGGCCTTTTTAAAAATAAAGATAGGCCACTTCCTAGGGGGGAGTAGAAAGCGTTTAAGTGACTGAGCTAGGACGGGCTGCCTTTGTTCAGTGGGGGCAGTGTGTGCACTGCCCAAAGAGCCACGGCCATAAATAGAGACTACAATTCATTCCAAGCTCCAGTTGCCAAATCATACCCATGCAGATGCAGAACCACCTGCTCACCTAAAGAGGGTGCTTTTGGCTAATCTGTAACGAAGAGGCCACACGGGCTAGTGACAACCCTATAGTGAGAGCATAGGTGGATAATAGTGGAGCTACACTTAAAAATGTATATTTCCTTTCTGTCGTAGAGACATTTATTTGCCAAAGACCAAGAAAGAGATCAAGTATGCCAACGGACTGGCATTCTCTTTCTTTCCGTGGCTACAAGTGACAATTCTGCATCTCTGGAACTAGTTTAGAACTGAGGCTAACTTAGGAAAAGCTGTCCCTTACTTGTGCATGAAGCAATTGGACAACTTTCAAGTCTTAGAGTGATACAATTAGCACTTTCCATAATTAAATTCACGGTAAAATGCCTTCTGGGAATTCAGTATTTTTTTAAATTATCTGTTCTTATTAACCTCATTCATCTGTCTCATAAAAAAACATAGACTAAGCCTAGTCATACAGGACACATATCCTAACAAATATAATTAGCACTAAATGTTTAGCCTTGCTGTTACAATACTTCAGAGGCGGAGGGAACCTCTGAGATCACCTAGTACAGTCACCTTAGTGCTGAGGAACCTGGGGCTCAGTAGTTAGAAGCGATGTTGCCTTGGACCCCTCGGCTCAGAGGTGGCTTTGTAAGAGGCTACCCACGTCTCCTGCTTGCCACCTGACTACCTCCATCAACCACAGGAGAAAAAGAAAAACAGAGGATTCCTAGTGTCTTATCAAGTAGTAAGTATAACTGAAATCCACATGTCTAACTAGGTTCCAGAATCGTGGCTGGCAACTCTGGGCTACATCAAATTCTCATCCGTTACAGAGACTGTGGTTTCTCAGATGCCACACGTGGAGGGGCGCACGCTCTTAGGAAACACAGAGTCTGGGTCTCAGAGGCTCAGATCCGTCATCATTCTTAGGCTGTTTAACAGGACTGAGGGCTCTGAGACCACTGAGCCTTAGGGAAACCCCAGTCCTACAGTTTGCGATTTGCACATGATAAAATAACAGTGAGTGCTTCCCAAAGGCGGTTGACCAGAAGGTTCGAAGAACATTCCCCTCCTCCCCCAATTTGGACATACCTGGGTTTCAATCCTGACTATACCCCCTAGGGATCATCACCCTGTGAAAGTGGTTTCACTTCTCTGAGCCAGGTTCCACAACTGTAAATGGAAACACTTAGAGTTATTTCCCAGATGGAAATAATTGGCAGGTATATTATTAATTGGTGTTAATTATTAACTAATTGGTAGGATTATATACATAATGTATATGCATGATGTACATAAAAATATTTATGTGTCAATATACATGAGGACACCATAAATAATGCCAGGTGAGCTGATTTGGCGGGGAGGTCTCTGTAAGTCCTTTTGCTTATTATCTTGACCTTGGTGTGCAATGCCACGCGCAGGGCCTTGTCTTATAATCAGTTCAGTAAATATCTGCTGAATTTCATTAATCGGTGCATGAACATGTGAAGCGGTGACATCTTTTCCTCTGCAAAACTAGCCGAAGCCAGCGGACTGATGGTACCCTGCCCAAAGACACGTCCAGGTCCTAATCCCCAGAACCTGGGGATGGGACCTTATTTGGATAAAGGGTCTTGGCTGATGTAATTAATTTAATGATGTCCAGATGAGATCTTCCTGGATTATCTGGGTGAAGATGGACACAGAAATGGGAGTGATACAAGTCACAGGGAAGGCCGGCAGCTACCTGAAGCGGGAGGAAGACACAAGGAAAGGTTTGCTCCTAGAGCCTCCAGAGGGAGCGTGGTCCTGCTGACAGCTAGATTTCTGACTTCTGGCCTGCAGGCCCATGAGAGAACACATTTCTGCTGTCTTAAACCACCCAGCTTGCGGGAATCTGCTATGGCCGCTCTAAGGAAAGAACATGGGGGTGGGGGCGGCACTCAGGAAACCCTGGAAGAAGTCAAGTCAAGGGGTTCTTGCCCACGGCACGATCTCAGGTCCTTGGATACATCCACAGCATTTTACTCACGTTGCATCAACCATGAGCGGGAACTCTGGTGGGGGTATATTAACCTTTGAAGTTGCGCCGCAAAAGCAGAAGTCCTGAAAAACCACCTGGATGGTGTTACTTACTTTTCCTAGAAGAATATACCAGGCGCTTCCTTTTCCCCGCCCCTCCTTCCCACCCATCCCCGCCCCCGACCCCGCCAGATACACCTGACAGCTTTCGCTTATCCATAATGATTTTTTTGCGGAGAGGCAGAGATGCCCTGTAGACATCCAGGGGATGTGTCAAAGAGCAGGTGGACATTCAATCTGGAGTTTAATGGGGGATCAGCATCGGCACCCAGGATGGTTCCAGCCTCCACCTTGCACCCCCAGGTCATATGTCCAGCTGCTCCTTGATGTGCCCTCAACTGAACTCCTGATGGCCACCACTGCGCCTGCTACGTCACCCATCTGTGAATCCAGCTCCTCGTTCTTACCATTACTCTGCTCTCCTCCAGCACTCTCCTGGTCTCCCACCCCTCATCTGACCGTGTTGGCACCACCTCAAAAACGCGCTGGTAATCCAGTCACTGGCACAATTTCCACCATGCTTTCTAGATGTTTCATGTGCTCTCCTTACGCAGGGCCATGCAAACCTTCTCTGTATAGTGCCGAGTTTAGTATATATGCTGCCAAAGGGAGCGCCAGATGGGACGATTTTAAGAGCTGCTTCTTCGCTGGTTATCTGCTTTAACCCCCGTCACACTACATTCTATTTTCCAACTGGTAGCCAGAGAGAGCTTTTAAAAAGCTAACCCAGGCTTCCTAGCTGATTCAGAATAGAATTTAGGATCCCTATGCTGGTCAATAATGTATAAGGGACCCCATCTCATCCTGGCCACTTCTCCTCTTATTTCATCTCTTCTCACTCCCCCCACTCCATGTACACAACCAGCTGGAGCCCTGGATTCCCTGCTATTCTTTCAAAATGCCAAGCACACTCCTACCTCAGGGCTTTTGCATCTACCCTTCCCTCCACATGAAACACGGCCTTGCCAGGTATCTTGCAGGGCCTTGTCCCTTCCATCATTCTGTCTCTAATCCAGTGTCCCTTCCCAGGCCTCTCAGACTACCCTATAAACCAGCACCCACCCCTCATTTTCTAACCCCTCTACTCTTCCTGCCTTTTCTCTTCAGATGCCACTTCTGGTCAACAGAATGATCTTGGACATTGTGCTTAAAAATTCCACACTGCAGGGCGCCTGGGTGGCTCAGTGGGTTAAGCCTCTGCCTTCAGCTCAGGTCATGATCCCAGGGTCCTGGGATCAAGCCCCACATCCGGCTCTCTGCTCAGCGGGGAGCCTGCTTCCCTTCCTTTTTCTCTCTGCCTGCCTCTCTGCCTACTTGTGATCTCTCTCTGTCAAATAAATAAATAAAATCTTAAAAAAAAAATTCCACACTGCTCTGAGGGATAGCCACAGTGTCATTAGAAATCTGTACGTGTTGTGTGGCTTTAAGAGGGAAAAGGAGGGAAAAGAACAAAGAAAAAGAAAACAAAGCCATATTTTGGTCAAGTTCACAAGTCTTTTAGACCTAGGAGTAGATGTACTTATCTGTAAAGGGAAGGGAATTCAAACCCAACAGCGTGGCCATCTGGGTGAAGATGTGAATGTAAAGGACATGAGTGAAGCCACCACCTTCTTCTGCAGGCAACTCTGAAAAAGGGGTTCAGGTGTCACATGACACCTTCATGCCTCGCTATATCTGGTCATCATACTCCGTGAACCTGGAAGGGGTTGATGTCATTGTCCCTTAAAGTAAGCATATTACTACCCTTAGAAAATGTACAATTAATTATAAAAATGTTTGAGATGACAAAATCCATAGTATTAATATTTACATTTTAAATATTTCAGTAGTAAAATGTGTATTTTATATGCTTCTTTGTTTATAGGAATTGGATCTGTTACAGTGAACTGATCAGCCTAGTAACAGCCACTTAAAATATGTCATTGGGTAATAATTGATCTTGACTTAGGATTTTAATTTGAAATCTTAGTAAGTTTATATATAAAGTTAGAACATTAAGCTGTCTTAAGGATCACCATACTTATTAGCTTAATTTAATAGCTTTATAAAAATTACTTAAGCCCCTAGGAAGATCTGTCAATAACACAAATGAGCTACTAAAAAATGAAACTGAATACACAGAACTTATAAACGTAGCTTAATTAAGTTTGCAAATGCAATCAAACATTTTCCAAATGGCCCTCAAACATGATGGCTCACAGACTTCCGACTTAAAAGTAGGTGGGTAAGCTGAGCTTAAACCCTTGCTTTTTTAACATGTGACTTCAATGAATTGTTTATTTCTAAAGCCAAGATACACTTCAGAATAGTCTTTTCTGGACCCTCAAACCATCAAGCCCTTCAGACGCTACTGATCTCACTTATACCCCATTAAGATACACGTTCCAGAAGAATGTACTGTGATGTCACCCTGCGCTGCCCCCCGCCCCGTGGCTGCCCTGTTCTCAGGTCCCGGGGCCATGTGTAGCACACAGCAAATGCTCAGGAAATGCTGAGTGGAGGTGAATACTTGTTCCCCGAGGTCCTGTATGATTCCTGAGCTCTTATTAGGACATCCTGAGAGACTGAGGTCCCCTGACAGTGTGGAATAGGACCAACACACTGAACAAAGTCTGACGGAACCGTCCAGGGACAGTCCTGACCCCTGATTTTCTGGGCCTTCTGTCTTGCAGGACATCGGGATTTCCTGTGGCACCTCCATCCCCTCAGCCCAATGAAGTCTCCCACTGTACTCAAAGCCCTGCTCACGCGCCCTTCCCGTGAAGGAAGCAATGATGAAAGCGCGGACAAAGAGCGGGTTTGTAAAGCGCCCCGCGCGCACCCTGCGCGCACCCTGCGCGCACCCCGCGCGCACCCCGCGCGCACCCCCTGCAAAGGTTCCCAGCCCGGGCTTGGCACTGGGGCTGCACAAGATCAAATCCCAATTCCGCAGAGTAGTGCTCGGTGACTTCAACCCATGGTTAAGAAATATTGCGAAACCTTCACGCTTCCCAAATAAACGCCAGCCTCCTTCTGCTTACCCGGCAACATGAAAGGAAAAGCTCAACCCAAGCCACGAGCGAAAACATTTAAAACTGTTTGCCTAAGATAGGTCAGGAGATAGCGGCAAATGTAAAGTCTTACCAGGACACGCAGGCCTCGGGGGGAAGAGTTTCAACGTGGTTTACATTTCTGCTTCAATATTTATAAACAGAACGAGACCCGGAGGAAGGGAGCCCTGGGAGATAAGCCGTTAGGTAAATAGTTCAGGAGGCACCCGAAGCTGCTTCCTGGGGATGGGCCATTCAGGCTTCATATTGGCAGTGGTTGGGTGAAGCTGGAGACTAGGGTGGGGAGGAGAAACGGAACAGCTGGGGGCTTCTCAGATTTGAAAACGCGGGCACCACCTGGGCATTCGGTTCAACAGATCTGCACTGGGGCCCAAGATTCTGCATTAACAAAAGAAAAAAAAAATATTTTATTTGAGAGAGAGAGAGCAGAGGGAGAGAGGGAGAGAGAGCATGAGCATGGCGCATGGCAGGGAGGGGCAGTGGGGCAAGAGGTAGAGGGAAAGGGAGAACAGGACCCCTGCAGGGAGTCCCCCGTGGGACGCTGGGATCATGACCTGAGTGGAAGGCAGACCTGTAACCTACTGAACCACCCAGGCACCGGATAAGATTCTGCATTTTTAACAGGGTTGCAGATATCACCAAAACTTCCGGTCTATGTGACACACTTTGAATAGCAATGGTCTGGTAGGAAAGCATTATAACCCCTCCAAAGGCATTAATTAGTCCACCAAAACAAAACAAAAAACCCAAACCCCAGAAGCACAAATAGGGATGAGTGCTATTTTTATTCTCAGCAGATAGGTGTCTTAGGGGCTGTGTCTTAATATAAACCTCCCTAGTAAGATTCATTTATTTGCTCAACAAATATTGATTGAGCATGGAAGAGGTGCTCGGCACTGTTCCAGGTTTTGGGGTGCAGTGGGAAGTAGCCATGAAAAGGTCCCTGACCATGAGCTGTTGATATTCCAGTACGGGAAGTCAGACGAGAAACTCAGAAACACATAAGGAAAGACACAAGCAAAAAAGGATGAAATTGTTTCTGTATGTGATAAATGGTGAAAGCAAATAAAACAGGGTTATGAGTCAGAGAATAGTTTGGGAAGGAGGGCTGTTGAGAAGGGATGAGAAGTAAGCAGCCATGCAAGGCTCTAGGGAGAGAGTGTCCCAAGCAGTTGGTGCAAAGTTCCTAAGCTGAGAAATATTTTGGCAAGTTGGATTGATATTAGCTCACTGCAGTTGAGATATAGCGACAAACAGGGAAAGAGTTAGCCCAGAGCCAGATTATGGTAGGGAGCTGGGATTTATCCGAAGTAGAATGGGCTGCCCTTCCAAGGTTTCTAAGCAGAGAAGTAACATAAACATTTTAAAAAGCACCACTCAGATTAATCTTAAAATCACTAGCAGTGGCACAAGCAGACATTACGTGCCTCCTAGTGAAATAGAAATTGGATGACACGGTGTCACTGATGAAATAGTTTGCTGAATGTAATTCCTTAAATCTCGTTTATAGGAACACAGACATATAGGAGATAGGAGAAGAAGTTCAAGGATATCACAAGGAAGCGCTCAGATAAATCCAGAATATGAAACCACTGGCCTCTTTTCTTTTCAACAAATCAACGGAGAAAAATGAAAGAAAAAAAAAAATCAGTGGCATGAAAAAGGGGAGGAGGGTGTTAGAGACTGAAAGAGAGTTAAAAGATATCACAAATTTATGCAATGCATGAAACTTAATTGATTGTGGTTCCCTTAAACTATCCATAAAAGACATGGCAAGGATAACTGGAAATATTTAAGGTAGAAGCAGGAATTTCAGTGACATAAGGAATTATTTTCATTATTTTAGATGTCATAAGGCATTGTGGTTGAGGAGGAGAATGTTTTTTAGAGATGATATTGAAGAATTTAGGAGTAAAAGCTCAGGATGTTTGAAATTAGCTAATGACTTCCTTCTTGTGCCTAGGAAACAACAAAAGGGATAGGATGCCATCTCCGAGGTTAGGTTATGAAAGACTGACATCCTCCTTGCTGGCACTCTTTCTGGCTTTTTCTGCTTGCTCACTCTGATCAGAGATCCACTCGGGATCTGGAGAGAGATCCACTGGGCAAGAACTGAGAGCAGTCTGCGGCCAGCAGCCTGCAGAAAACAGAATCCTGCCAACAACCACAAGCACGAGCTTGGAAGCAAATGTCCCTCCTAGTCAGCCTAGAACTGACTACAGCCCCTGCCAACATCTTGAGTGGAGCCTATAGGAGACCCTGAAGGGGTCTCAGACCCAGCTGAGTCTGGATCTCTGATCTGCAGACCCTACCATGAGATAACAAATGCATATTGTTTCACGGTGCTGAGCTTTGGGTTGTGTGTTATGCCGCAATGACAGGAGATTGATGCCGTTATCGCTCTGATTTACAAACGAGGAAACTGAGTTCTAGAGAAGTAAGCAACCTGTCCAGATTTTAGAAACTGCCCTCTTCACCACCACACACCTGCCAGGACTGTTCTGACGCTCTTCCCTCGTGACCATGCCAACGCGGGCACTTTGGTCTTTGTGACTGCAAAGCCAACTCCATTTCTTCGGTGCTGGCGATGATTAGAATGCTTTTTCATTACCAAGGAAACCTTTTATTCTGAAGGAAAATGGGAGCCATAAATGATTTAGTGCACACAAGGAGGCAGAAATGGAAATTGCTGCTGAAAACCAGCTCCTCTGTGAGCAGAGGATGGGGACTGGAACAGAAGCGTGGCCTTTCAGAATTGCTCATATCCTCTACCGCTTAAGTGTTTGGGGAAGCTGACAATGGCTTCCTGATGTGGAAATCACTCTGAAACGTGTAGGTTGGTAGTTAAAGCCATTAGTCCCACTCGGGCTTCAAGGACAACTACAAAGAAAATATTTTGTATATGGCACAAGAAGCAAGGATTTGCCAACCCCTGGGTTAGCCCAAACGGGCCCAGCAATTGCTTTTAACACTTCATTACCTAAGTAGACTAATACCTGGGCAGAGATGGAAAATAAATCCCACTTCAGACAACATAGGGCCTCTTAAAAGCCACAGGTGTCTGCACCAGATGGCTGGTGAGTGAAGAGCTTGGCTCTTTGCTTGGACAAAGAGGGTTTTTTTGGTTTTGTTTCGTTTTTTCAGGCCCAGGGAGGAGGAAATGCAAATGAGTCCAGCACCCCTGGGCCAACCTTTCCTCGTTGCGACATGGTGGCCGGCTGCTCTGGCAGGAAGCCCAAAAGGACACTGAGGCAGGCATTTCCAAGTGTGGCTCAGCCAGAGTAAAAGGTGAGCCCCACAGAGACATGGAATAGGAAGAAAGTCAAACTCTTTAACTGGAAACTGCCTTATCTTGACCTCGCAGGGGCCTGTGGTTCTTAACCCCTGGTGGTGTCTGGTCCAGAATATGGAGCAGTCATAGGAAGCGTTCCAGGTGGGACCGCTTTCATTCTTTGCCTTTCCGCTCACATGCAGCAAGGTTCTAGACACCCTCTTCTTTCTGTGAGGAAGCTCACTTGGGTGGGAAGTCAGTGCATCAGGCGTGAGGAGATGTTGGCCCTGGGTCCTGCCTACCCTGAGTGGTTAAGACCCAGGGTTTGCGAGTCAGGCTGTCAGACTCAACCTTCAATCTCCTCAGATTTAAAATGGGAATCAACAGATGGTTCCCCCAGAAAGCTGTCATGAGGGGTCCATGAGAGGACATGTGCAAAGCCTTCAACGGCTCAGGGTGAATGACGGGATCTAGAGTTGTGCAAAGGGGTATCTCTGGCCTGTCATATGGTCTCTTGGTTGGTGTTCTCCAGAAAAAGAACCAAGAGGAGCTAGCTATCAGATATGGATGCAGAGTATATAAAGTTACATAATACATACTATTATACTACCTATCTAGAGAGAGACTTATTCTTATGGCTTATGCAGTTATGTAGGCTAACAAGTCCACAATTTGCAGAGCAGGCTGGCAGGCTGGAGACCCAGGGAAGAGCAGATGTTGGGCAGCAGTCTACAGGCAGGCATCCTTCCTCCTCAGGGAACCTCAGGCTTTTTCTCTCAAGGCTTTCCACTGATCGGATGAAGCTTCCCACAGTGTGGGGGATAATCTGCTTTACTCAGAGTCTACTGATTTAAGTGTTAATTACATCCAAAAAAAAAAAAAATACCCACAGAGCAACATCTCGACTGGTGTTTGACCAAAAACAGGGTACCATGCGTTAGCCAGGTGGACACAAACATTAACCATACACATAGTGAATGGGCAATAAATGCAGGTTCTGTAAATCTTTTGATGTAGTTTCCATATTGTCGGTTTATATAACCTTTCAAGCTCCTTCTAATCTTGACATCAACCTCTGATTCACAGCTTTCATTCACATGTTGGACGAGGAAACAAAGAACTGCATTTTGGGCACAAATGGCATCCAAGGAGGGACATACACGAAAACCTGGTTTTCTCAACTCAAGGACATGGAGTGGAGGTAAATGCTGGGTCAGTCCCGTCATACTCGCCCCACGGCAGCCCTTCCCACGTGAAAGCATGGATTATACGTAGCAGGTACTGATGCTCTACATATATGTTCTAATAGCTATGATTCTGAGTACAGTTTTAACTACATGCCAGGCAATGTTCGAAATACTTTGAATGTACCAGCACACTGAATCCTCACAGCAACCAAATAACATGGGAGCCTCATGTCACCGAAGAAGGGCTGTGCGCCAGGAATGTAGGTGGCCTCTACAAGCTGGAAAAGCAAAGAAATTGATTCTCCCATAGAACCTCCAGAAGGAACACAGCCCTAATGGCCCACTGAAGAAGGAGGAGGGCTGGGGAGTGTAGGCATCATGTCCACGGCTTGTTCTAGAGCCCATGGGTACTGACCATAGCCTCACAACAGGTGAAGGTAAGTGCTGGAGTGGGGGGTGGGGTGAAGGCCCTGTCACCCATGTCTGGAGATGCTCACGCTGTGTGGGAAGAAGGAAACTGCTGGGATCGGGGGTCGGGGGATGGGCGTCTCCTTCATGTGCAGACGGATCACTTGGGGAACCTGTTAAAAAGGCAGGTTCTTGGGCCCTACCTCCAGAGATACTCTAGAGATACTGGGGGGTGTGCCCAGGGACCACACGGACAGCCCCTAAGTTCTCCTTACTTTGGCCTGGAGAAGTTGGGGCCCAGGAGACTCCCACGTGCACAGCCATTGTGTGGTATCATGAGGCTGAGCTTTAAGCACTGAGGAAGCATCCTGGTTTGTCAAGAAAGATGATAAAGGGACGGATACCAAGTATCCCTCAGAAGCTTTCTGTACATATAATGGCTCATGTCCTGCAAGGTTGTCATAAGAGAGGCCCTATCATCGTTCTTCAGGGCAGGTCAGAGATGTCCGAGTACAAGAAAGCTCCAGAATGCAGCACACCTCTCTTCAGTATCTTCAGAATTCTACGTCCTAGGAAGTATGTGTGCAAACACAGAACTCTTGTCAAGTTCAAAAGTCTTTGGGCAAAGACAGGAAGCTATTCATGTACAAGAACTGTATGCAAAATCGAATCAAGCAGTGTGTTGCCAACCTTGGAATATGGTCAGAGAAATGAGGCACGGGGCAGAATTCAAGGAACAAGGGCTATGGGGACCCTCCTGTCTTAAAGTTAAGGGTCATCGACATAAAGGCCAATGTGGCCCATTTGGGATTTGGACAATCAATCCGGTTAGCGTCTGGCCTGTATCTCTTAATGCTTACATGTGCACAGAAGGTATAGTAAGCAGATTCATGACCTCTGAAGCTGACCATGTCTCAATGTCCAAACATATCACAGGGGCTTACCTTACACATCACAGGGACTTGTAGGTATGATTAAGGATCTCAAGATAGGGAGAATACCTTTGCTTATCTGATGGGCCCAGTGAAATCAAGAGAAGCAAGTGAGTCAAAGTTCGAAAAAAAGTGTTATGCTGATGGAAGCAGAGGTTGGATAGGGAGAGCAAAATCTGAAAATGCACCTTTTCTTTCTTTTCTTAGAAGATTTATTTTTTTTAAATTTTATTTATTTATTTGTCAGAGAGAGAGAGAGCACAGGCAGAGTGGCAGGTAGAGGGAGAAGCAGGCTCCCTGCCATGCAAGGAGCCCGATGTGGGACTCGATCCCAGGATGCTGGGATCATGACCTGAGCCGAAGGCAGCCGCCTAACCAACTGAGCCACCCAGGCGTCCCGAAGATTTATTTATTTAAAAGAGTGCGAGTGCATGAGCAGGGGCAGGCGGGAAGGAGGGGCAGAGGGAGAGAGAGAGAGAGAGAGAGAGAATCTCAAGAAGACCCCCTGCTGAGCACGTAGCCTCACGCAGGGCTCGATCCCGTGATCCTGAGACCATGACCTGAGCCAAAACCAAGAGCCAGATGTTTAACTGACTGAACCACCCAGTCGCCCCGGAAAGTGCTGCTTTTCAATGCTACTGCTGCTGGCTTCAAAGACGGAGGAGGGGCTGCACGCCAGGGAATATAGGTGGCCTCTAGAAGCTGGAAAAGCAAGGAAATTGAGTCTCCAGTAGACCCTCCAGAAGGAACATAGCCCTACTGACCCATTATGGATGTCGGACCTCCAGAACTAGGAGATAAATTTATAGTTTGAAACCTGGCCTGGGGCAATGCGTAACATTTTAGGACATAAATACCAAAGGTTTCCCAAGTTGCAATGAGAAGAACCACCTGGCTCTCTCCTGCTCCTGATCTCATGCCCACTGGGGGTCCTGGTCTCTCTAATGGTTGTAGAATGCACAAAAGGACATAAAACGTTTATGCATCCTAATGGTAGGACGTAAGATATAAAAGTGCTTAAGGGAATCAGAACCATTGTATTAAGCTTTTAGTGTTAGGAACATGTAAAAATTTGATAGCTTATATAATTGTCATGACTTTAGACGTTTGAACTATGAGTACGGTAGCTTATAATGCCAATTTACAATGTGTCATTGAGTACTTGATTTAAATTTGTAATTTTAAGTTGAAGCCCTGTTAGATTAATTTTCCACAATGGGATAATTAAAAGAACTTCAAGGCCACTGATTTATGTAATATTTATATTACATGTTTGCATTTATAAAAATTTAAGTATGCAGAAAGACTTGCTTAAGTCAGATAACTGAAGGACTTAAGACAGAAATACATTTCATGAGATGCATAAATACTACATAAAATATTTGATGGTTTTTAACTGACAATGGAAAAGATGAAGCCAACATTATAAGTTGTTTTTTTTTTTTAAACTAATAGCTAAAAACTAGACTGATAAATAATGGAATTTCTCAGCTGGACTCCAAAGATTAAGAACTAGGGTTTTGGACTTGTAAATGTAATAAATTGAATATTGGTTGTCTTTTCAGCACACAAACACCATCCTGGGCCATCTTGTGACTCTCATACCAACAGCCAGTAAGGCACTGGATCCTAAGTCCCAAGTGTTACAATACCAGTCACCCAGTAATCTGTACAATTTCCACACAAAGTTACATTTTATCCTCTTCCCCATTATAACCAGATGCCCCACTTCTACGAACTTTGAATATTTGCTCCTTTGCCCTGAAAGAATGTCATTGTGACTAATGATGTTGTAAACTGAGCTGGGTCATCTTCTGAACCCAAAACATGTGCTTAAGGCTATAGCAAAAAGGTCTTCAAATTTCTTAGGAAAAAACATCAACATTTGCTATTTTTAAAAGGTAGTCTCCATGGAAAAACCCAACTTTATGGTCTGGGTTATTTCTCATTTTGAGGTACATATTTGAGGAGAGTAGTCAAATCTTTGAGGGCTTAGGGGCTCTGAAGGTCTTAGGCCCATCTTGCAGAATCACCTCTAAAATAAGCCGAAAACATTGCACACGCGCTAACAGTGCAACGACTTAGATTGGAGACCAAAAGCCAGCACAGGACCGTTCCTGCCACCTGCTGGTGACAGGTGGAATTTCCCCGCACCCATGGTGGTTGGTCGCAGGCTTTTATGGGGACCCTCGCAGGTTTGTTTGTAGCTGCATAAAGAATTTTTGACCATTTTATTTAAAACATCAACACACTTACCCCGGGATACAGGGCTTGCTCTGTTCCTCTTCTCCCTTTATTTCTTCCTCCGGTGGGTTTTGTTTGCTATTTGTTACTAGTATATCAGAAGAGAAAGAAAAGTAGAACCAGGAAGGCAAAGAGAACAACAGCATGTGTGAAAGCTTTGGCTATGAGAGCTCTTGATGCTGACGGAATGACACATTGGGCCACGGTCATACCTGGGGGCCATGGTGGCCAGCGGAGTCAGATTTACTATTGGGAAACCATTGTGGAGTGGTTTTGTTGTGTCTTTGCTTCTTGTCCATCTGTCACCACTGCAATGTAAGCTCCAAAGGGCACAGATTTTTATAGGTTTTGTGCACTGCTGCTGGCAGAAGCTCCTAATTTGCCCATCAGCCATTCTTCCCTTCATCCTTTTGTAATAGAAACCTCGCCTGCCCGTAGCCTTTGCTGGTACGTGGTGGCCTGCTGGCAAGCATTTCCCAGCCTCTCTTGCCGCTCCATGAGGACATGCATCGAAGCAATTGCCAATAAGTGGAGAATAAAAGTCATTCTTTAACTTTCAGATCTTGTCCGATGACCTTAAGATGATTGCTCCCTTCCTGCAGGCTAAACACAAATATGATAGGGACGAGCCATGTAAGGACGATACCTTTGAGAATGGCTAAGCCACAAAACAGAAGGAGCCTGAGTTCTCTGATGACATACAGAATCAAGTCACCAATGGACTAGGACCTGTACATGGTGAGGAGAGAGAAATAAATATCCATGTTATTTTGGGATTTCTTCCTTATAAAGCCTCTGTTATGAACTGAATTGTGCCTCCCCGAAAGTCATATGTTAAAGCCTTAACCCCTAATGTGGCCATGTTTGGAGATATGAGGTGTAATCAAAATTAAATGAAGTCATAAGAGTGGGGCCCTATCCAACAGAACTGGTATCCTCATAAGGAGAAACAGAGACACCAAAGATCTCTCTCTCTCTGTTTCTCTCTCCGTGCTCACACTGAGGTTAGGCCATGTGAGGGCACAGTGAGAAGAGGCACGTCTAGGCATGTCTAGGAGCCAGGAAGGGACCCTCATCACAAACCAACCCAGGTGGCACTTTGATCTTGGACTTCTAGCCTCTGGAATTGAGAGAATAGATTCCCATTGTAGAAGCCACCCACTCTGTGTATTTTGCTACCGGAGCCCTAGTGGACTAATACAGCCCCTAGCCTGTATCCCTAATGAATACACTGCTGTACCCCTGGTGCCTAGATTAGGCCTGGAAATAAGTAGATGCTCAGTAAATATCATTTGGGTAAATGAATGAATGAAAAGAATAGAAGAATAGACAGTATTTAATCTGTACAATGCTATAAAAATGTTAAAAATCCACAGACTCTAAAAGACAGTATCTGTCCATTCTGCCACCTACACATTCATCTTTGTATCACCCTGGCTGTATTTGTAGACAAATGACCTTCCTTCCTGCAGTCCACCCTCAATCTATCCATTGTCAGCATCTGTTCATTTTCCCACCTCCATCACTCTATAATTTTCCACCATGACAATAGTCACAACTCTTGCCCAGATCCTGTTATCTCTCGTTTACTTTGTGCTAATTGCTTCCAAACCACTCCCTCTCCTCTCTGTACCTGAACCTGTCACAGAGACTTCTAGTTATCTCTCTCAAACTCATTTTGCCTTCTTTCATAGGAACAGATCCCTCATTTTATTCAGATTGGCAATGTACTCTGTGGAACAACTTGGTTTCTCTACGGCTCCTGCCGACTAGAAGCTGTAAGTGGAATTTGTTAAACGAGGCTTCTGGAAAACCTTTTTAAAAGAAAGACAGCTGGGGCCAGGCCACTTTTCCTCCACTCCTTTCTTCCTGTATGGAATTTGGAAGTGATTGCTGGAGCCTTAGCAACCATATTGAACTACGGAGGATTGAGGAGACGAGATAGAGAAAGAAACTGCACCTGAGGATTTTGTGGAGCTGCCATACCAGTCCTGGATTGCCTATCTCCAGGGTTATTTTACATAATAGTAAAAGTTGAAAAGTGAAAACACTTTTTAATGTATAAGACATTGCAGTCAGGTGTCCGAAATTAGCAGTTGAACGTAATTCCTAACTGAAACAGTTCATGTCTTCACTGTTGGCCATCAATTTAAATGCTGATGCACAGTTTGAAGGCAGCTGTTTTAACGCCATGGATGCAGGGTGCAGGGCTGAAAAGGTCTTCAGAAAACAATCTCACAAGGTAAGTAGGAGGACTATCAATAGCCTCATTTTATAAATGAAGAAACTAAAGCTTAGAATTAGGCAGTCAGTAGATGTCAGAAGAAAGACTAGAAACCAGGTCTCGGACAATGCTGAGGGTCAATAAGGGGTGGGATCATGGTGTTAGCTCTAGGATTTGAGCTCTGGGAACTTCCCTCCAGCTGAAGCTGTCAACCGCCTGACTCCAAATGGTACAGGACATCGGGCCCCTCAACAACATGACTGGCCCAGAGGAGGACCCGTAACCCAATCAGAGCCAAACACGGGTGTTTGGGGACTGCCACTTACTCACTGTACATGAACTTCTGCTTGGTGGTTATGAGGAAGAGCTAAAAATTTAGAGGAGGGGCTGGCATACGGTGGATGCCCACTTACTACTTGCTGGTTATCTGACATCTTTGGAAAGCTCTTATTTCCCTGGATACCATTAAGTCCACAGAGTAGAAACTCCCGCCATACAGAATTAACAATGAAGCCCCCAAGCCCACTTAAATCTCTTGTTTCATTTGTGCATTTGTTCCCCATCATACAGACAAGAGAGTAATATCTCTTTCAGAACCACTTCCACTGATTTGAATGGTGAAAAAGCAGACCTTGGGGACAGTCCCCATCCCTTATATATCTCTGGAGTGGCAACCAGAATCGATGGGATTACGAAAATATATCTTGCTTCTCAATCTGGCAATCTTAAAAAGTTAGACATATTTTCATTCCAACTTGAATCAAGAGTCCAGAAACCATGTAAAACACAAATGTTTGGATGTGCTCATGGTATTTATTCATAGTATATTTTCACCATGTATTAATAAACGAGAATAACACTTATTCATACACTGAGTATAACCTCTTCTGGAGCACTCTGGAGTTTGTTTGGGGTTGGAGGTTACTGCCAGGTTTTTTCCAATCTCTTTGGGTGTGGAGGTGGAGCTGGATTTCTCAAACCAAACACCTGGCAGGGGCCACAGGCAATGACTTCCCTTCAATCAGGTCAGAAGGTCAGAAAGATGACTTCAACTTCCATTTTGGAAATAAGTTACAAGCAGTGGGTTAATGGGCAATCAGAAAGTTTCAGGTGTCTTGTACTCCACAGTTTGTCTTCACACAAATGCTGACTGCGGAAGCAGCCATGGACACTGGCGGGGTCCGAGGCTCACGTTCTGAAGAGAAGGCATGTCACCAGCCAATGTGTTTATGCCGTGACATGCTGGTGACAAGACAATTGTGAGGACTAAGAACTGGTTCTGAACTTCTCCAGGTGTGCTGGGGGTCCTGAAGGTCATCCCATCCTGAGCACCCTCTGTCTTGCAACCAGTAAACATGGACATCACTTTAGAACATCTTGGCAAAATATTGAGAGAGTCCTACGTTCTTAGCATCACTCTGTAATGAAGCTGCTTTGGAGTAACCTCCATTTAACTTCAGAGAGATCAAGGCGCCATGAACTGAAGCAAAGTATTAATAATGATAACAACAACAACAAAAAGAACAGAGTCCACCTCTCTTCAAAAACAGGCATGTCCAAAAATAAGGATAAACAAGCTGGTCTTACTTTTCCAAGTGATTCTGTCCATTGCAAACTGTCCTTCCATTCCTCCCTTTTATTAAAAATGTTTACATTTCTGAGTCTGATATCCCTTAAGTATATACAATATATAGCACCAAGGCAGCAATTTTTTTTCCCAGAGATCACATGAAACTGAATAGACAGTTAATATCACTAATAGCTGCAATGATCTGTGACATTACTATGTTACTAATTGGCGGATACTTTCCTAGGAATGCCAAAATACACTTACACGACCTTTGTAGCACCTTGATGGCAGCTAGGTTGTTTTAAAACACAAAAATGAAGTACAATTTTTAAAAAGTAACAACAGAATATTTACAGATAGAAAGTAAACAATAATGTACCGTGATAATGAAGGATCATTTCTGTCATAGTACTACATATAATGTAGAGTACGTAAAATGCAGCGATCTGACTGCAAAGGACGAAATAATGCAAAAGGCAGTCGTAATAGAATCATTTTACGTACAAAAATATTACATCACAATAAATAATTTCAAACATAAATATTAAACTTTACATCATTAGGATATTCCACATATACACACACACATATACGCATATATGTGTGTGTGTATATGTATATATGTGCATATGTACACACACACCCACTCATACAAGTCCTCACACGCACACATGCACGCACACAAATTCAAGGTGGAGGTATTGCATTACTATCCTTCATCCATCCCATAATGGCTTCCTCTTCAGAGCACCTGAAAATGAACAAGTCACACAAGAAATGTAAACCATCTGTCTCAAAAATGTCATACAACAGGCAAGAGTAGGTAGCCCATTTACATACAGGATCTCAAAAAAACGACACTACTTTGTCTAGATTTTAAAAGTGACGTATGTTTGCTATAAGAAACATGAACATTTCCGGGGAGCATAAAAAGAATAAAATAATAAACTATTAGCCTGAAATCTGTCAGGTGAGATACTGCTCTTCAAATATTGGTCCATTTTCTTCCAGTTTTTTTCTAGACACACATGTAAATGTCATGTATATACAATTCACTCAAATTTTGCTGCATATAAACACATATAAAACTATTTTACTAGATATAAAATATGCAAAATACATATAAAATGAGCATCTCTAGTGGATTCCTGCTGACTTTGCCTGCCTCCAGCCCATCTCCTCTTTTCTGATAACAAATTCCTTCTTCTTCCTCTTCTAAATGAAGCTGTAGATCACCCAACTCCAGCTGGGTACATGATCTCAGTCTCCTGGACCTTGTAATTGATTCAGAAGTGCCCTTGCAACCAAGGAGAGCCCGAGTTCTTGTGCAGAATGGGCTCGGAAGGTGAGCATTTATCTGGAGCTGTGAACTGCAAAGATGATGTAAGCCTAGAGCTGCCAGCGACCAGGGAGTGGGGGAGATGTTCTATCTGAGAATGAAACAAGCCTTGCTGACTGATGGGAGAACGAAAGGGTCTTCATGATCCTGTTTGAGCCTCTGGATCCGGCTATGCATGAAGCTAGCCCACTGCTCGGATTTCTCAGTTATTTAAGGCAGTAAATTTCCTTTTTTTCCCTGTTGCCTCTTGCAATAGAAACAATCCTAATGGAAGATCATCTTTTTGAATATGGATGTTTAATGAAACAGTGAAATACTGATACATAAATGTCAAGGAGGTACTCCTCCGTCAGGATCTTAAAGAATCCTGCAGGACAATGAGCTGTCAAAAGCTTGAAATAAGTTGCAGAAGGCTCACGGGATTGACTGAACTCATCCACTGTAGCTGAAGGCACGCTGATGAGACAATGAGGGACCAATTCAGTCCTCTGCCCAGCAGAGGGAGCAAGTGCCAGCATAAAGAGGTTAGACCAGGCACTGCCAGACCTTATCATGCATGACTCGCCTGTGCATTTGTTAAAATACAGATTCTGATTTCGTAGGTCTAGGGTAAGGCATGAAAGTTTGCATTCCAAAAAGTTCCCAGGTGATGCTGATCACGCCAGTCCTCGGATGACACTGTGAGTCACATGTGCGTTGAACAGCGCATTAAGCAAGAGCCCTGGCTTTGGGGTAGAGCACTACCCCAAATGGGTTCTGCCAGAGGAGAATCGACTAAGCAAGCACTTTCCTCTGTGGGCCTCAGCCTCTATCTGTAAAATGAGGATAAAGCCCCATCTTGCAGCTTTATTGTGAGGATTCAGTGAAATAATGCCTGCAGGGTGCCCGGCTCGCTGCCTGACATGTAGTCAGGGCTCACTGAATGCCATTAATATCACTCTTGCAATACTCTCAGGCAGCATCTCAAACATGAATCCATAGGTCACCTGAATCAGAACTCCCTGTATTCAAAATACAGATTGTTAGATGCGCCAGAGACCGAAGGACTTCTAGAGTTGGAGTCCAGTAAACACCTTGGGTAAATACTGCAGAGGGATCTGATGCAAAAAGCCTAAGGACCTCACCTCCAAGGGTGCAGCAGACACGACCTCAATCACGTGAGGGCAGGTGAGCAGGAGAGAAAAAGGTAGAACAGTACTGAGTCACTTTCAAGGTCCTTCATCCTAACCTGTCTGGGGGGCAACTGTCCAGCCTCCATTTGCTAGTCATTAGTTCACAGAAAGAACAGGAGAGAGAGAGAGAAAGAGAGAGGAATGTGGGACTTACTTACCTTAACTATAATATTTGGACCTCTAGGCCGGTGCCAGAGGACGGGGTACATTTTCCACAGTAACCACCACATTTTCCTATGACTCGGGTTCCGTCCTGCAAAAAAATGCATGTGCTTAGACTACCTGCTGGGCGCTAGTGCTCCCAGGGCTTCCACTGGCTTTGGGGAAATCTCTCGTGCATGCACAGGAGGTACTAGAAGCAGAGCCTAACATCCTCACGTGGTCTACAACAAGGGCTGACAAACGAGGGTTTGTGGGCCCGTGCAGCCTGCCACCTGTTTCCGTATGGCCTATAAATCAGGAGCAGTGTTTACATTTTTAAATGGTTGAGAGGGAGTAAACCAGGAATAATATTTCCTGACACGTGAAAATGATGGGAAATTCAAATTTCAGTAACCGTAATAAAGTTTTATTGGAACACAGCTCCACTCATTCATTCATCTAACGTCTGTGCCTGTGCTCAGGCTCCCACAGCAGGGTGAGTAGTGGTGACAGTTCTCATTGCTTTACACTGCTACTCAGCACACTGCAAATCATGGAGACACCCTTGTAACTTGGCAGTGTTGTGGATGCTGTGCGTATTGCCGTATCGAAACATTTTGCTTTATTTTGTTACCAGCGTATACCATCATGTCAGAACCCGAATACAAAAGTGACTTTGTTGCTCTTTTAAGGCACCTTGGCATAGGAACTTATTCTCTTATCAAAATGAAATGTTTCTCATGCAATGACACCACAGCCACGCGAGAAAAGTACAGAATACACCAATGCTACCAACCTCCGCCTCATCACACATTCCCAACTCACTAGGAAAGCAACGGTCATACATTTAGAAAACTTACAACTGACGATCTCTTCACAGCGTAATCTCTTCCTCACAATAAAAAACGAAACCGAGTAAAAATAAACAAGGAAACTGACTATGTTTCCAAGTGGCTGATGTGTTAGCCAAGCAGGGAAAACAGTGTATATAACCCCAGGTGAGTTAGGGACATTTTGTTTCATTGAACAGCTGAACAAATGTGTCCAGAGAAAACACATTGTTTAAGACTACTATCCTTTCCATAGGAACAGTTGCTTGAGAAGTTAATGACACTGAAAGCAACATCAATAATCAATTAAAACGCAAGGCACATAATTTTGGGTGGTATTTTTTGACACTTGATGAGTTGATGGGTGGATAGTATCCATGTCATTCTGTTGTTTATCTGAGGAGGTGATGCCAAGTCTGAAGTGACTCAAGAATTAGCTTCTGTGGAGTCTATGTGAAATGAGTTCAGGCAAGAACGCTTCAAAGACACTGAGGAAACACTAGTGCCAAATAACTGAAGTGGAATCTACCAAGACATGTTGGCAACTGACAGTAGTAAAAAATACGTAGAAGAGGCAAAGATGGTGGAGGAGTAGGGGACCCTATTTCAACTGTTCCCCTGTATTGAGCTGAATATGTACTCTGAACACTCATGAAATCAGCCTGAGATGTAAGAAGATATCTCTAGATCTCTAGAAACAGAGTATCTCTGGTAGTTGGTTTCGAGGTGTGAAGTGGGGAGCGTGATCTGCCCGTGATTCTGCGGGCAGATATTAGAAGATAAACAGAAAGGGGAGGAAGCCTCCTGGATCCTGTGCCGCCAAAGCACCAAAGCCTCCCGTGCTGGGGACCAGGCACAGACTCGCAGACCGGTACCAGTGGGGAAAGGACTCTAGGGCAGGCCCCCAGACTGAAACCTGGAGCTGTGGGGGGGGGGGCGCATGTGTGAACTGGGGGCAGCTGGTGGTTTTAGAAGGACAAAGGGCAGAGACATGCCTGGACCTGGAAGCGAGGGCTGGGAGTGCTTCTGTGGGGTGCAAAACCCAGGACGCTGCAGTTTTTAGCAGCACAGGAAAAAAAAGGAGACAGTATGGCTTGGAGAGCTCACTGGAGAACAGACCGCTATCTCTCTGCTCTGAGACAGAAGTTTGATATGGTGACTTCTCCTCTGACTCTTGGAAGAGATGCAGAAAGCCACCAGGGGAAGCCGCCAGAGAAAGTCGCCAGAGAACAAAAGGCCCCCAAACTGGTTTTTACTGAGCCCATCCACCACACAGGGGGCAGGGCAACTCTGTCCAAACAGGGTTGCCTGAGTAACAGTGTGTCAGTCCCCTCCCTCAGAAGACAGGCTGGAAGAACAAGAGGCCAACAGCCCTAAGGTCCCTATAAAACAGGTGCATCTTGCCTGGGTTGCGGTCAATAATCAGCACTCTGAACATCCCCTCAACCACCCCTCAATAGAATGGCTAAGAGGAGGAACCCCCAACACAGGAAAAATTCAGAGACTGTGACATCTGCCACAGAACTAATGGATATGGATATAAGCAAGATGTTGGAAATAGACTTCAGGGTAACAGTTATGCAGATAATAGCTAGGATGGAAAAACTATTAATGCTAACATAGATTCTCTAAGAGCAGAAATGAGAGCAGATCTAGCAGAACTTAAAAATACTATCAATGAGATCCAATCTAATCTAGATACTCTGACAGCTAGGGTAAACAAGGCAGAAGAATGAATTAGTGATCTAGAAGACAAACTGATAGAAAAGAAGGAACAGGAAGCAGCCTGGAACAAACAGCTTAAAAACCATGAAAACAGAATTAGAGAAATAAATGACACCATGAAACAGTTCCATGTCAGAAGTATTGGGATCCCTAAGAGGGTGGAGAGAGAGATAGGATCAGAAGATATATTTGAGCAAATCATAGCTGAGAACTTCCCTAATCTGCAGAATGAAACAATCATTTGTGTCCTAGAGGCAGAGAGGACCCCTCCCAAGATCAAGGAGAACAAACCAATGCCCCAGCATGTAATAGTATAACTCACAAATCTTATAACCAAGGAAACCATCTCAGGGGCAGTTTGGGGGAAGATATTTCTTACATACGGAGAGAGGAACATCAGAATAATGTCAGACCTGGCCACAGAGACCTGACAGGCCAGAAAGAGCTGGCAAGACATATTCAGGGTACTAAATGAGAAGAATATGCAGCCAAGAATTCTTTATCCAGCAAGGCTGTCATTTAGAATGGATGGAGAGATAAAGAACTTCTAAGACCAGCAAAAACTGAAAGAATATGTGACCACTAAGCTGGCCCTGCAAGAAATATTAAGGGGAGGGTGTCTATAAAAGGAGAAAGACCCCAAGAGTGATATAGAACAGAAATTTACAGAGACAATCTATAGAAACAACGACTTTACAGGTAACATGATGACAATAAAATTGTATCTTTCAATCATCATTCTCAATGTGAATGGTCTAAATGCTTCCATAAAATGGCATAGGGTTGCAGATTGGATAAAGAGACAGGACCCACGCATATGCTTTGTCTACAAGAGACTCATTTTGAACCTAAAAATACAGCCTGAAAGCGAAGGGATGGAGAACCATCTTTCATGCCAACAGACCTCAAAAGAAACCTGGGGTAGCAATTCTCCTACCAGACAAATTAGATTTTAAGCTAAAGGCTGTAGTTAGAGATATAGAAGGACTCTATATCATTCTTAAAGGGGCTATCCAACAAGAAGATCTAACAATTGTAAATATCTCTGCCCCCAACATGGAAGCAGCCAACTACATAAACAAAACCGTTAACCAAAATAAAGAAACATATTGATAATAATACGTTAACAGTAGGAGGCCTCAACACTCCACTCTCAGCAATAGACAGATCATCTGAGCAGAAGATCAACAAAGAAACAAGAGCTTTGAATGACACACTGGACCAGTTGGATCTCATAGATATATACAGAACATTCCACCCTAAAACAATAAAATACTCATTCTTTCTGGAGCGCACATGGAACTTTCTCCAGAACAGACCACATACTGGGTCACAAATCAGGTCTCAACTGATACCAAAAGACTGAGATTATTCCCTGCATATTCTCAGACCACAATGCTTTGAAACCAGAACTCAATCACAAGAAAAAGTCTGAAAGAAATTCAAACAGTTGGAAGCTAAAGACCCTCCTGCTCAAGAACGTTTAGGTCAACCAGAAAATCAAAGAAGAATTTAAACAATTCATGGAAACCAATAAGAATGAAAATACATCAGTCCAAAACCAATGGGATATGGCAAAGGTGGTCCTAAGCAGGAAATACATAGCCATCCAAGCCTCACTCAAAAAAATAGAAAAATCCCAAATACACAAACTATCTTTACACTTTAAGAACTGGAGATTCAACAACAGATTAAGCCTAATCCATGCATGATAAGGAAAATTAAAAGAAATTATTATCCATAGCTACAGGCCAATAAGTTAAGCAACCTAGAAGAAATGGATACATTTCTAGAAACCTATAAACTACCAAGACTGAAACAGGAAGAAGTTGACAACCTGAATAGGCCAATAACCTGTAAGGGGATTGAAGCAGTGATCAAAAACCTCCCAAAAAACAAGAGTCCAATACCTGATGGATTCCCTGGGGAATTCTACCAAACATTCAAAGACAAATTAATACCTATTCTCCTTAAGATGCTTCAAAAAATAGAAACAGAAGGAAAACTTCCTGACTCTCTCTATGAGGATGGCATTACCTTGATCCCCAAACCAGGCAAAGACCCCCCCCCCATTGAAAAGGAGATTTTCAGACCAATATCCCTGATAACTATGGATGTTAAAATTCTCAGATCCTAGCTAATAGGATCAAACAGTACATTAAAAGGATTATCCTCTACAACCAGGTTGGATTTATCCCTGGGAGGCAAGAGTGGTTCCACATTCACAAATCAATTAATATGACAGAGCACATTAATAAGAGGAGAGAGAACTACATGGTCTTCTCAATTGATGCAGAAAAAGCATTTAACAAAATACAGCATCCTTTCCTGATTAAAACTCTTCAGTGTATCTGGATGGAGGGAACATTCCCCAATTTCCTAAAATCCATCTATGAAAAACCTACAGCAAATATCATTCTCAATGGAGAAAAGCTGAGAATTTTTGCCTTAAGATTAGGAACATGACAAGGATGCTCAATGTCACCACTATTGTTTAACATAGTACTAGAAGTCCTAGCAACAGCAATCAGACAACAAAAAGATATAAAAGGTATTCAAATTGGCAAAGAAGTCGTCAAAATTTCTCTTCATAGATGACATACTTAATGAGGAAAACCCAAAAGATTCTCCCCCCAAATTACTAGAACTCATACAGCAATTCAGTAATGTGGCAGGATACAAAATCAATGCGCAAAAATCAGTTGCCTTTTTATACACTAACAATGTAACTGCAGAAAGAGAAATTAGAGAATTGATTCTATTTACAACAGCACCAAAAACTTTAAGAATAAACCTAACCAAAGAGGTAACGGATCTATACTCTAGGAACTACAGAACACTCATGAAAGTAATCGAAGAAGGAACAAAAGGATGGAAAAACATTCCATGCTCATGGATCAAAAGAATAAACATTGTTAAAATGTCTATTCTGGGGGGTGCCTGGGTGGCTCAGTGGGTTAAGCCTTTGCCTTCAGTTCAGGTCGTGGTCTTGTTGTGGTCCTGGGATCAAGCCCCGCATTGGGCTCTCTGCTTAGCGGGGAGCCTGCTTCCCCTTCTCTCTCTGCCTGCTGCTCTGCTTACTTGTGATCTCTCTCTCTCTCTGTCAAATGAATAAATAATATTATTTTTTTAAAAATGTCTGTGCTGCCCAGAGCAATCTATACTTTCAACGTCACCTGATCAAAATACCAAGGGCATTTTTCAAAACGTTGGAACAAACAATCCTCATATTTGTGTGGAACCATAAAAGACCCCAAACCAACAAGGAAATGTTGAAAAACAAAACAAAAAAAAAGCTAGGGGCATCATGTTGCCTGATTTCAAGCTATATTACAAAGCTGTGATCACTAAGACAGCATGGTACTGGCACAAAACCAGACACAGATCAATGGAACAGAATGGAGAGCCCAATATGGACCCTCAACTCTATGGTCAAATAATCTTCGACAAAGCAGGAAAAAATATTCAATAGCAAAAAGACAGCCTCTGCAATAAATGGTGTTGGGAAAATTGGACACCTACATGCAGAAGAATGAAACTCGACCATTCTCTTACACCATGCACAAAGATAAACTCTAAAGGGATGAAAGACCTCAATGTGAGGCAGGAATCCATCAAAATCCTAGAGGAGAACATAGGCAGTAACCTCTTTGACATCGGCCACAGCAACTTCTTTCAAGACATGTCTCCAAAGGCAAGGGAAACAAAAGTGAAAATGAGCTTTTGGGACTTCACCAAAATAAAAGGCTTCTGCACGGCAAAGGAAATAGTCAATAAAACAAAGAGGCAACCCACAGAATGGGAGAAGATATTTGCAAATGACACTACAAAGGGCTGATATCCAAGATCGATGAAGAACTCCTCAAACTCAGCACCCAAAAAACAAATAATCAAGTCAAAAGATGGGCAGAAGACATGAAAAGACACTTCTCAAAAGAAGATACAAATCGCTAACAGACACATGAAAAAATGTTCCATCATCATTAGTCATCAGGGAAATTCAAATCAAAACCACCTTACACCAGTTAGAATGGACAAAATCAACAAGACAATAAACAAGTGTTGAAGAGGATGTGGAGAAAGGGGAACCCTCTTACACTGTTGGTGGGAATGCAAGTTGGTGCAGCCACTTTGGAGAACAGTGTGGAGATTCCTCAAGAAATTAAAAATAGAGCTTCCCTATTACCCTGCAGTTGTACAACTGGGTATTTACCGCAAAGATACAGATGTAGTGAAAAGAAGGATCACCTGTACCCCAATGTTCTATAACAGCCATGGCCACAGTCACCAAACTGTGGAAAGAACCAAGATGCCCTTCAATGGACAAATGGATAAAGAAGATATGGTGCATATATACTATGGAGTATTATGCCTCCATCAGAAAGGATGAATACCCCACTTTTGTATCAACATAGACAGGACTGGAGGAGATTATGCTAAGTGAAATAAATCAAGCAGAGAAAGTCAATTATCATATGGTTTCACTTACTTGTGGAACATAAGGAATAGCATGGAGGACATTAGGAGAAGGAAGAGGAAAATGAAGGGAGTGAAACAGGAGGGGCAGAAAAACCATGAGAGAGTACAGCTCCAAGAAACACTGAGAGTTTTAGAGGGGAGGACCATGGCGGGTGGGTGAGCCTGGTGGGGGGTATTAAGAAGGGCATGTATTGCATGGAGCACTGGGTGTTATATGCAAACAATGTATCATGGAACACTACATCAAAAACAAATTATGTTGGGGCGCCTGGGTGGCTCAGTCATTAGACGTCTGCCTTCAGCTCAGGTCATGACCCCCGGGTCCTGGGATTGAGCCCCGCATCGGGCTCCCAGCTCAGCGGGAAGCCTGCTTCTCCCTCTCCCACTTCCCCTGCTTGTGTTCCCTCTCTTGCTGTGTCTCTCTGTCAAATAAATAAATAAAATCTTTAAAAATAAAAGAATGATGTACTGTATGGTGACTAACACAACATAATTTTAAAAAAATATGTAGAAGCAGAAGAAGAGTTAGCCAAATTTACAAAGCTCATAAAAATATAAGATGTTGGGGTGGCAGGTGGCTCAGTCAGCTAAGTGTCCACCTTCAGCTCAGGCCATGATCTCAGGGTCCTGGAATGGAGCCCCACATCAGGCTCCCTGCTCAGCGGGGAGTCTGCTTCTCCCTTTCCCCCTACCTCTATGCGCTCTCTCTCTCTCTCTTAAATTAATTAATTAATTAATAAAATCTTAAAAAAAAAAGTAAGACGTTTGAAGCCTGTAATTACTCATTGTATTAGCCCTCAGTAGGCTCTCCGTGGAAAATATAAGAATCTATCAGGTGTCATGGAACCAGCAGTATCAAGGATGAACATCTTTTGCTCTTGGGAACTTATCCATCATCAGTTTTATAAACTTTAGGTCAGAACTAGAAGCTGAACACCCTGACTCCTGCCACCATCCAGCAGTTTGATAACTGAGTAATGATAAAGTTTTACTGAGGACGTTTGAGCTCATAGGGCTGGGATTGAAAGGTTTCTGAATGAGAACTGCTCTCCATCGCTGCCATTGGACACTCACTGGCTTTGGACACTAGCTCTTGCTATCGACTTGACAATATTTCCTAGTGAATTGAACTTAAATTTCAAGGCAAGACTTCTACTTATAGGCCCAACTTATACCGTGGTAAAGTCATTATAATGGCAATTAACATTGTTCCAATCAGAAATAATGTTAGGCTGCTTTCTGTACTTTCCATTCTACTGAAAGTTACAACAAGAAGCTACATGTCATGCCACATAAATTTTTGTGGTTATTTTCTGAGCCTGGGCTGCCATTCCAGCAGCATCTTTTGGACTTTGATGTAAGTACAAATAAAATATCATACTTCAAAATCCATGTAACAAAGCTTCCATCTTACCTTCATAGCAAGTACCTAATCTGCAATGTACTGACATGCTGAAGGGTAAATACCAAGAGAAAAATCTAACAGAATTCTAGAAATGCTTGCCAAGCCATGAATATGCTCCATGAAAAGTAGATGGTTGTGGACTATATCAGTTGTGGACTGTATATTTTTTGTATCATTTAAAAAATGTTTATAAAGATGACATACAGAAAATCCCATCTCTCACCAGCATTAAGAAACACTTATAACCAATTTTGATAATAGAGAAGTAAGCAAAATATTCAGCTAATTAAGCAAAATATTATCCACTCTGAGTATTCCATTCTTCTCATTGGTAAAAATGTATGGCAAAACATTGAACTCAATTATTATTTTAAAAAAATCAATCAATAAAAATTTTATACAAATTTCTACTCTTGTTATATAAATGTATAATATTATTGATTTTGCCTCCTGGCTGGCAAAGTCTAAAATGTTTATAAATAAGCATAAATTATGTGGTTTTTTATGGACGAAGTTTGCTGGCCCTCCAGTCTATTCCTTCCTGCTTCTCCAGATTCATCTTGTGACTCTCCAGATACCATCCTTTCCCTCGACCCCACCCCTGACTTCTGCATTTCTCTGGGCTGCTCTTCTGACATGCCTCTTATCACACAGGGCCTTTGCACATACGATGCCATTCCCTATAATTGGAGCCCTCTTCCGTGTCCCTCTCCCCTCTGTACACTGGGTCACCCCACCTTTTGACTGTTAAATTTTTCAGAACCCAGCCCAAGGACCACTCCCTCTCAGACACCTTCCTTCCCCAGTTACCTGCCACACAGCACTGGGCAAAACTGGGTAATTCTTTCTTGACATCTGTCTTCTTGCTACAGTGTAAGCCCTGTGACGGTAAGGCCAATGTCTTTTTCAATTCCAGGATCTCCAGAACCCAACAGTGTTTAGCTCAGAGTGATACTAAATACACATTTGGTAAATGAATGAATAAATGAGTGAATGGGAGGCTGAAGCTGAGGTACACACTTCGTTTTGACCTGCAATTCAGACTGCTTGGCTAATTCATTCCCCTAACACTTGACCATGCATCAGAGAACTCCTTAATTGTAAGTGTAGCTCACTGTGTAAATTTACCATGTCATATTACCCACCCTCCACCCCTCCATTCCTGCACAATGTTTGGCATCTTAGATGTTTCCCATTTTCCACTGTTGGGAGCAACATTGTGATAAACCCTATTTGTGCCTGCATTCCAGGATATCTTTGGGCTACATTCCCAGAACTGGGTCAAAGTTGTGAGGATTTGCTTCCTATGGCCAAGCTCTGAAAGTCTCTTGCAAATAATGGATCATCTCATTTAAAAAGAAAGGAAGAAAGAAAGAAAGAAAGAAAGAAAGAAAAACTTTGCCAATTTAACAAATAAAGAGAACAAAATAGTTACTCTTTGAAAAAATTACTTGCCCTTGATTATGAGTGTTATTGAGATGGAAGACTGATTTCTAAGACTGATTTCTAATTGGTCCTGCGTTGAGGGGTTCACATTAATTCTGGAGCTGGTCTGACACCACCAACCAGATCTGATGGCAGATCAGCCTTCTAGCTAGCTCCAGCCTTCTACCTTCTAGAAGGTTCTAGCTAGGAACTTTTTCTGAAGCCCTGGTCTGCAGGCCTGGAGAATCCTGATGTGCTGGAATGTCTTCTGTCTCATCCAAGCTCATGCTTTATCCACACTCTCTCCTGCCCCAGCAGTGCACAGAACCAGGATCAGACTGACTGGCTTGTACTGCATTTTAAAACAAACCCTCTACGGCTCGGTTTTCTGGTGCATCTCTAAAATGGGGATAATATTTGTCTCCCTTCAAAGGTTTGGTGTAAATGCAAGAATGTACATAAAGTACTTAGCAGACTACTTGGCCAAATATACGTGCTCAAAAAATATTAGCTATTATTATCATAAAAGTAGTTTTTATGTGTGAATCTCCACCGTAGTCTGCTCTCAGGGAGATGAGGAAAAGTCTGGGTAAGTATAAAGTTGCTGATAATGGCTTTGCAATGTTCCTGCTATTTCACTAATTGGGACTCTGTTAATTTGATTTAGATAAAGTCTGAGCGAAAACTCATCATTTTTACTACAGAGTACAAAGAAAAAAAAAACCACTAAGAAAATGATTAGCGTAAACACGATTGCCATGGAAACAGTGCCTATTTTAGAGAAAAAGGTATATTTCCCAGCATCTTAGTAGTACCCACTAACATACAATGAAACACTAATTATAAATCATTTTTATTTCTTCATTAGAGCAAGCCCTCTAAAAAGCTCTTTCAAATGAATATTTTCCTAGCTTGGTTTGAGCTATTACATATAATTAAAATGAGTAACTATCTGTTCCATTACGAATAGTTTATATTTCATACTTTTCACTATATTTTCTGGTTTTCTCAGTCCATATGAACAGGGGAAGTAGGCTCATGTGATTTAGAAAAGTCAGCACATCTTTGTTTGAAGTGTGTTTATGTATATTTCTTTGGAGTGTGCTGGTGGTGAGCTGCCCATAAAACCCAGGAGATTATTGATCGATTGATCGATATATACACATATGTATACATAGAGTCACATAGATGTGAATATATACATTGCCTAACATTTATTTATTTTATTTATTTTTATTGTTATTATTTTTTAAAGACTTCATTTATTTATTTGACAGAGACACAGTGAGAGAGGAACACAAGCAGGGGGAGTGGGAGAGGGAGAAGCCAGCTTCCGGCTGAGCAGGGAGCCCAATGTGGGGCTCCATCCCAGGACCCTGGGATCATGACCCGAGCTGAAGGCAGACAACAAATGACTGAGCCACCCAGGCGCCCCTACTGCCTAACATTTAGAATATATTTAAACATTGGGTGTCTGGATGGCTCAGTCGGTTAAGCATCTGCCTTCGGCTCTTATCATGATCCTGGAGTCCCGGGATGGAGTCTGACATTGGGCTCCCTGCTCAGGTCTGCTTCTCTCTCTGCCCTCACCCCGCTCTTGTGCTCTCTCTCTCTCATTCTCTCCCTCTCAAATAAATAAAAGAATAATTTAAACATCGAACTTCTATGGGAACATATAGAAGAAAAAACCACACATCTGTAAAATGTAGTTTTTCTCTACTGGCCCATAGTATGATTTTTATACTTGTGGATAGCTGGATTTTCATAAGCGAGTTGTGGGTTAGGAGGCAGCCCACGATAGCTGAATGAGAACTGATTCCGTCCCATGTATACACATGCACCCTGCCCCCCACCCCACCTTTATCTCGTGTTACCTTAACTCCACTGGTTGTGAATGAGCTAAAAGATATAAATTGAGTCCATCTCCTCTATGACAATACAGAGTTCATTTTTAATTTCAAAGCAATTCTTCAATCTTCAACACTTCTCCCAGAACAAGGAATGTGGTTAGGGCCTCGGGCCAGGCAGCCAGGCCTCAGAAACATAGGCCCCTACCTCCTTGTGGACCCCACAACTTCCCCAGCCATGCAAAGTAACACAGAGACTCGGGGGGTACCTCTTCCATGTGGCCTGAAGTGAACCTCCCCCTCACTCCCTTGGCTCTCAAGACTGTTCCAGAACCTCCTCCCATACAGAGGGTCAGAAAACAGCTCGGAAAATGGGTCATGGAGCTGCACAGGACCTGTGGATGGGGCCAAGGGCCCCTTTCATATCCTGGGCGCATTCTTGAGTTGAGGGTGCATGGAATGTTACTGGCAGAAGAGTTTGCTTGGTATTTCAACATGGTCTCTCCAGTCTCATGTCCAGGCCATGCTCCCTTTTCCGTCTGTCTGTCCCTCACCCACAAGCAGAGTAGAAACTCACTAGTTTCTGAGCACAGCAGGGGAAGCTAAAGCACCCCTGGACTGAGTGGGTATCCCACCAGCCTCATTCTCAGCTGGGGTGGGGGGCCACAGGGACAGAAAGTCCATGGTGCTCTGGGTGCCAGCCTGGTCCAGACTCAGCCCCTACTCAGGCCACTGTTCCCTGTCCTTCCACTTTTCCATCTCAAGCAAGCCTATTTCCTCTGTCACCTTGGCCACCTTCTGAAACCTGACTGCAAGCCTCAAGGCAGGGAAGCAGGATAACACGGAGAGCTAACACCTATTGTGTGCATGCTGTTTGCCCAGGGACATCTGGACAACTTTTGGACCCTACTTCCTGTATGCCTTAGAAGAACCCAACGATGATCCTCATTTTATAGATGATGAAACCATGCCCCCCCCCCCCCCCCGCCCCAGAAGTTAAACACCTTGCTCAAGACCTTGCTCAAGACAAAACACACTTGCTCAAGAGCTAGTAAGTCAGGGAACAGGCAACCCTACTTGGGGGGTCTGCGAGCTGAACCTCTGTTCTCTGCAGCCACTGGGAGCTCTCATTTCAGCACCAGGGGCTGCCTGCTGGCACTCGGATCCCTGGCCAAAGCGACATTATGGGCTTACCCTCACCCACCTTCTCAAACTCCCTTTCCAGATAGGCTGAGAAAGCTGGGGAAAATGGGGTTTAATGCATGCCATTTGCCCAGTAAGAGTTGCTATTTCAATCATGAAAGTAATTATTCATATTAGTTAAAAATAGGAGAAATATCCTTCTAGGACACCTGGGGAGCCCCCAGTGAACCTGACAATGAGACTTATTTTTACTGGTTCTTCCTCCTGATGATGAGATAGTGGTTCTGGCAATTCAATTTTCTCCTGGTTGTGACTAGAGTCTCCCCACAGTTCTGCTTGGGGAAAACATTTTATTGCCAACCAGGTTTGGAGAACTGAGGTTTTCACTGTGCCCTTTTCCCTGTAGCTTCCAGTAGAAAAGGGAAAAAAAGTAAGGCGTGATGATCTGAGGCTGAATCAGAGCAGGGCGGCTTGGATAGGAGAGGACTGGCTAGGGTCTCAGAGCCACAGAGGACCAAGGCCTCAGTGCCTCGGGGACACGGTGGCAGGTAATGGTGAAAGCAGGACCTTATCCAGTTTGGCAAACTGTGTTCCATTACACGGAATACTGGTTACTCAGGGAAATTAAAAGGTCCAACTTTGAAGGGAAGGATCTGGGGTTGATTTAACCAGTCAGCGGTCCTCAAAATATGATCCTAGGCCAGGGGCATTAGCACTACCCAGGAAATTGTTGGAAATGTACATTTTGAGCCCCTCCTGAGGCTGGCTGTGGTTTTCTTTCGTTTGTTTGCTTTAGGGGGAGGGGCAGAAGGAAAGGGAGAAAGAGAATCCCAAGCAGGCTCCACGCCCAGTGCTGAGCTGGATGTGGGGTTCGAACTCACCACCCTGGAGGTCATGACCTGAGCCCCCCATGCGCTTGAGGCTGGCTGTGCCCTGCAGCTGATGAACATCACAGGTGATGCTGATACACACGCTTGGGTTCCAGAACCACTGACTTAGGGGAACACTGGTTTGACATTTCTCAGGGCTGCCAAGGGCTATGGATGACTCTGACCTGGCTCCTGGGATTCATAAAGAGTGCTGGACAGACCCTGGAGATTAATTTTAAGCTCAGGCTCTCTGAGCTGTCATATAACACCAAGATATTAAAAAAAAAAAAAAAAAAAAAAAGGAAAATGCTGCCAGACAACTGTCAAACCGACTCCCTGTAGCAAAGGCTAACTTCCCTCCCAGGCTTGGGAACCAGCCAACAGATCTTTGCAGGATAGAGACCATTCTCTCCAGCAGGTGGCGCTCCCTGCCGTAATAATTTTTAGTTTCTGGATGAAAAGAGCCATGTTGATAATGGGCTAACAGGACTGAAACTTATGTTACATAGTTTTACATGGATGGCTTCCTACAGAATCGTGCCTCATGTCTGACCATTTTGGACAGTTAAGTTTTCTGTTCCTCTGAGTGACTGATCCATAATATATGGACCCTGAGGGGTAGTGGCAGGGAAAGAACATTATAATTTGGGAGCACCCACTAAAGCATGTGTGTGGTCAGCTATCTTTACTCCTTTTAGTGCAAAGGAAAACATTTAATGATTTATGAGCAATCAAAATGGCCAGTTAGTGAATTAGATATGAGGGGCTGATTAGCTTAGAGGAAAAAAAGGGAGTAAGATTTTTTTTCATAGACAAATTTATCCCTGGCAGCTAAAAAAATGGGCACGGGAAACTCTGGGATTTCCCCGGGAAGTCACAAGTGGCTGTTTCTTCCAGGGGGAAGCAGCTTGAATTTCTTTTTTATATTCTGGTTTTGGTAAGGTTTAGCTAATAAAAATACAGGACACCGAGTCAGATGTAAATTTCAAGGAAAAAATTTTTTAGAAGAAATACATCCCATGCAACGTTTAAGACAAGCTTACAGTTAAAAAAAAAATGTTGCTTGTTTATTTCAAATTCCAATTTACCTGGGTATTCTGTATTTGAGCTGGCAGCCCTACTTTGGAACGGTACCTGCTTTTCCAGTCCTCGTCCTCTTTTTTTCCTCCCCTCCCACACTTCTGAGGAGCCCCCGGGTGGGGGTCTTGGTTGAAGCAGGACTTGGGAACATGGGTCATACTCTGGTAAATTTCCCATTTGTCCACAGGTCAGGTTCCTATCCCAGGTCCTCAGAAGTTCTGAAGGAAGGTTGATGAACAGGCAGCAATTTCTGCCCTGGCCCTACAAGAGAACTGTCCAGGGAGTTTAAAATTCTAGCCCTGCCTCCGAGGTTCCCATTTGGTGAGTCAGGCTGAGGCCGGGGGAACATGCATTTTAAACTTTCCCAGGTGATTCTAAGAAACAGCTCTGAGAAACAGTTGCAGAGACAAGTGCTTCTCAAGGTGTGCTGTGCTAATGATCTACCCGGCGACCTTGTTCAGTGGCAGATCCTGCCTGAGAAGCTCTGGAGCCCCAGAAACTGCACTTGCAATGAGCAGTTTCTGAGTGAGTGATGCTGGTGCTCCGTTTGGACCACGAACAGCAAGATTTCAGAGCATGAAAAGCTGGTTAGTGTGGAACCCCTCAGTGTTTCCCTAACTCTCCAGAAAAATCACCTGGTAAGCTATCCCTTTCTTCCTGCCTCTTTTGTATTTCGAGTTTTCTCAAAACAACAAGAAACATCTTTTTAAGTTCACAGAAGGAATCTCATGTTGGCTAACTCAAAGGGTCTGAGCCACACACTCTTAAAAGGCTTCTTCCTGCTTTCAGCTTCCTGGTTAAGCATCCTCTAATTATCTGGATGGTTCACAGGTTGGCGACTCAGGGAAGAATTCACCAGAGGGGAAGCAAGGCTCTTTCTGATACACTCACTTATCCATGCTTCACCTTCAATTTATTTCCTACATTCTCGTCCGGACACTTCGCATAATGGTTTGAGGAAATGGGAAAGCACATTCGTTCCTTTAGCACCACCACAACAGACGAACACGGAAGAAGGAAACAGAAAACAAAACCCATCCGAAGCCACTAGGTAACCTTACCGTGGACTTCTTAATGTCGGAGACAGCGTAATTCCCTTGTGATATCCATCTGGCTGATTCGGTTAAAGACAGGCCGGTTCCGTAAAGGTTGATGCTAAAACGACCCTGGAAGAAATGGCCAATGAAAGAGATTTTTAGTCCACGTGATGTCCTGAGCAAAGGCTACACAGTAAAAGGGACCTTGGGAAGGAGGACATTAATCAATTACGATAGCCACTAATTAATGACGGGTTTTTTTGGAAGGAGGGGAGGAGATCTGGGCCAAGCACTTTACATGCATCATCTCATGCATCCTCCTAAGAGCACTATGAAGGGGTTCTCTTCACAGATGGGGAAACTGAGGCCTAGCGGAGGTGATTAACTTTTGCAGGATACAGTGAGAGTCCAACTCACATTTTCCTGACTTCAAAGTCCTTGCTCTCAACCAGCACCATTCTGCCTTCCTAACACAGCAATCCTGATGTTGCTTACAATTATCAGATTCCTTCAGGAACAAAATGCCATAGTGTAATTTTTCTAACAAGATCTCGCTGCCAAAGCTTCCTGGGCTGCAGCTCCCCGCAGCGGAGGAGCTCTCGGCGGCGTACTAAGCGCAGCGGGGCGGGACTTCAAAGGACAGGCGCGTTCTTCGGAACCGCCAGCAGAGGGCGCGCGCGACCCATACTACACGGCCTGCCGCCGAGCCTCCACTTCCATGCCCGCATCCCGGATTCCAACCGGCTCCAGGATTCCTTTCAAAACGGGGCGGGAGAGGGGGACGCTCGGGGTTTCCAGGCTCATTTCTTAGGAGCCGCTGCCGCAGAGCTTCTCTCTGCCTTCCCCATCTATCTGTTTCTCGCTTTCAAAAATGACTCCACAAAAGCACTTGACATCACTTGTCGAGGCTTCCTGTCCCACAAGGAGCATTTCCAGAATTTAAAATGTTCTGCACCAATAGGCTCACCGTGAACGCTCCCTCACTCCCTCTCTGAACCTTGCCCAATCCCGTACTCTGTCAAAGCAGTCTTTACTAAAGCCAGGGGGAGGAGGGCTGTGAGGTGGAGACTCCCAGCCTGCCAGAGCTAAGTGTGGAAATCTGGTACAGATTTTTTTTTTTTTTTTTTTAGTATCTCAGAAACTCAGTTTGTCCATCTGTAACATGGAAGGTAATAACGTACCTGCCTCAGAGTGCTGCAGAGAGGATTAAGTGAAATTAACCAAGCAGCACATGGCTGGTACCCAGGAGATACTCAAAAATACTGGTACCTGATGTTTTTTGTGTTGTCTGCCTCCAGTAGAACAGTGAGCTTAGCGAGGGGAGGGCGTTGATATTGCTTTATTTCAATCAGTAATGGTTTCTAATACATGACCAGGCACTTGGTAGATTCTTAATAAATATCCCACCCTGGCTTGTCCTCTCTGACGACCTGGACTAGGCATACTCCACGGGTTTCTTTTCCATTATCGGTACCATTCATATTTAGAGTTTAGCAGAGTTTAGAAACCCCTCTGAGGGCTTAGATTCCACATCTATAACATGGGGACAGATAAGACTCCAACTCACAGAAGTGATGTGGGGATTAGTCTGGTCTAAGTTAGTGGCTCTCAACAGGGGACAATCTTGCCCCCAGATATCCACAATATCTAGTGATATTTTTGGTTGTCCTAATGGGCAGGTGTGTGTGTGTGTGTGTGCATGTGTGTGCATTACTAGCCTCTAGAGGGTGGAGACCAGAGATCTTGCTAAATGTCCTGCAGTGCACAGCACAGTCCCCACAACTGAGAATAACCCAGCCCAAAACATCAATAGCGCTGAGGTTGAGAAACTCTGGTGTTGAGGATGGATTTTTCCTAGGACCCAGACTCCTCTACTTTTAGCGTGACCTGGGGTGAACAGTTTCCCTTTCCTGAGTCCATCTGTAAAATGGGTTAGTAATGTCTAACCTGCAAATAGGAGGTAATTAGAAGGTGTAATGCACCTAAAACCTAATTTATAACCCAGCAGAGAGTAGGTGATATCTTAGAAACACTCTGGAAATTGTTTTATGACCATACTCTACAGATGCCAGCAGTGGCTCTGTCAAGGAGCCTCAATAGGGGTCCACGATTGCGGCCACATGGAAGCACAAAGCCCTCCTTGCCTGGCCTCCCCAGACATGGGCCTCTCCGAGTGGCACCAGCCCCTCCCTGTCCCACCGGGCCACCTCCTCATCTCACTCTGCTACCTGCCTTGAGGTGGGTATTCACACCCGTTCATAGCATCCAGCCCACATCACTGCCCAGGATCCCTCTCTCTCCCCATCCCCATCCTGCTTCCCATGCTGACAGCCCCCCCACCCCCACCCTGCAGGAGAAGGTAGACCGCATCGACTTCCACCTCAGGGTTCTTGGAAGGTCCAGGCTGCTGATCTGGCTTCTACTGGCTTCTAGCCCAAGAACGCCCCCCCAGTTGCCCTGGGGTCCAGGATCTGAGCTCACGCCACACGCACAGCTAGCTAGACCTGCTGTCTCAGTGCAGGCCATACACCTCACGGAACAGGAGGTCTTCCTCCTCACTCTCTTCCCACCCTCCCCAGGACCTCCATCTTCTGCTGATAAGGACCACCTTAAGTTGGGGGCCACCAAGGAGTAAAGACTTACTGTCCTCTTAGCTCCAGGCCCCACATCTTTGCCCCTCATCTGCAGGGGGTAGAGGGCCCTAGAGGGATAGCTACTACCTCCTGTTGCTGATTTAAGAGAATAAAAGTAATTCAGAGTTATGCACATGCCAGAGGATCCAGAGAGATTTGCAGAAGATGTGCCCAAGACAAACAGAGGTTTTGCTCTTTGCTGGGAAGGAAGGGAAGGCTGCAAAGTCTTGCGTGCAAGCCATGTCAGGCAGACACGTCAGCCAGTGTGGGTTTGCAACTCAGACACACTTGGGATGGAGTCCGGCCTCTACTGAGCACCAGCTGTGTTGGGGCAAGCTACCCAACCTTTTGGTGGCTCCATTTTCTCATCTGTAAAGGGGGCAGGGTGCTTCTCACAAGTTGCTGTGGGGATTACATACTACCATGACTTAGACATGCGGGGCCAAGCCTACAATCTAGGAAACCCTCAATAAATGAGACCAATACCAGCATCAACCACGATAACACCACATCCCCAGTGATCGGAATAGAAAACCACATTCTGGCTGCATTTTCAGTTGGGGGATCTCGGTGAACCAGCTCTTACTGCTAAATAGATCCCCAAAGCAACAGTGTGCACGGGGAGGAAGAAGCAGAGTTGCAAGTAGAATGTCCCTCTACTCTGACTTGTGTGCAATCATTAGGTCCCGGGAAGAACCTTCTGCCCGAAAGCACCTCGCACAGAACCTTTCCCCAGAAAACCGATCTGCAACACTCACGGCTTGAATTCTCAAAATGCCCGATGTGGTTTGAAGAATGGGCTAAGAAAAATACAAATTAGCTTCTCACTAGCCTTCGGGTTTTCTCATTTAGCAACTGCTTGGGGGCCGGATTTAGCAAATCAGTAAGTTCATTTGTCTCTGAATTATGAAAAGAAATGAATGCAAATTACCTTTCATTTACTTAAACTTCCCCCAAAGATGTGCACAGAGAAACAAGAAAATCCTCTGACTTTTGAAAGAGGCAGGACAGGGCTCCTGTATTAGCTGTTAAAATGCAACCCATACCAATGGGGTGTTTGAAGTCATCAGCTGCTCTAAAGAAACAGCACTTCAAAAGTTTTCAATTCCTGGGTAATAGAGGAGAGGCCTCCTTTTACCATTATGCCCTTTGTTTATTTTCTTTCTCCCTGAGAGCTTCCTTTTCACTTCTCTAAAATGTTTAGCATTGCTTTCTGAAGCTGGGGGCTGAGAAAACACTTCGTTAAAAGAAAATTCAGATGTGTTTGTCTTTGGATGGTCTCTGTGGTTGGGCGTAAATCCATCCTGGGGAGGCAGTGCCTGGGATTCCAAATGCATCTCCCAGTCCCAGTCGCCAGACTTTTGAAGGCCTGTCGGCAAAGTGGGAAATTCCTGACCCAGAGTTTAGCAACAGCCTTGTGAAGACCCCATGAGAACCAGAGCAAGAACAGAGGCCAAGTTCTCCTTCCCGGGATCACCGATTCCTTATCCCTTCTCAGGGCATAAGCTTCTTGCGAAGACTGGTACCTGCTTTGGAAATTTGGCAGTGGGCTGATTATAATGCCAGCATGTTTCAAAAGGCAAGTTAAAACTCGCCAGGCCTCTAAAGAGGCAAGAAAGCGTGGAAGTATAGTTGGGCAATGCCCCGGCCGTTCAGTGGCTCTCCTGAGGAGGGAATCCAGTAGGCGATGATAAACTCGCAATTCTTCGCCTGAATTACGATACATTTTATACATCTGAGGTAGTGATAAGAATTTTTCTGTATCATGCAATGTTTAGAATTCTTAATGGCTGACCCTGGTGTGTGAGCTCCATTTAGTGACAACATCACGGTCTTGACATCAGTTACTGGAGTGGGGTCGGGTGGGGGTGGGGAAGGAGACTATTTACACCTTGGAACTGGGCAAAGGCTACAAAGCACACTTTTTATTTTCTTCAAGAGTCAGTTAGGAAACAGAGCAGCATGCACTGACTGTGTGATATTCATGTCATTAACTGTCATCATTTGTTTAGGCAAGACCCCTGCCATCCAATGTCTCACTTCTACATTTTTACCACTATGATAGGTGCATTTGGCTGAATGCAGAAGTTTGGGGTTTAGCTCGGATCGGTTCCTTGGGAAACACTAGGAAGTACGGGATTAGTAGCTCTGAGCACTGCTGAGACTCTCTCTGGAGGCAGGCGGGCACAGGACCCTTCCCAGGGTATCTATCTGCACTCCCAGCAGCCAAGGGTCCCTGGGGGCAGGGTGGGATGTGGGTCCCTGGTCAGGGGAGCCCCCAGCACATACCTGTGGGCACTTGGCGGCACTGTAGCAGTCCCCAGCTGTGGCAAAAGGGACAGGGTGCCCTTCGCTCGTCCTGGCAAACTGTAAGTCAGTGGCTGTGGCATTTCAGAGAAAGGGAGAGAAGGACAAAAAGGTACAGAAGGGACAGGACGGTCACAGAGAGGCAGAAGGGAAGGAGTGTAGCAAGAGAAAGAGTAAGAGGGAGGAGGAGAGGGGAAAAAAACAAAATCCGAAGTATCATTAGTGAGCAAATGAATCCAGATGGGCACTTGCTTTTTCCCCATTACATTTGCGGTTCCAAGAGCCTCATTCCCTGGGCTTTATCTGCACAATCTCTTCACAGTATGGAGGCAAAAAGGGGGGTTTAAGATGACTTTGGAATTGGTTCTCCTACACCTAAATATGTGAATTACCTCCATTAAACATACTGTCCTCGGCTGTCCTGAACACCGCCTCTCAGGCTCAAAGGACAGGAGGAAATAAGCCACAAGAACATTTCCAACTACTTAGGAGTTCTTCCCCGGGGCTTCATCTGTCCTCCCATGGCCTATGCACTATTATTGCCAAAATGTGCAGCCATTAGAACCCACATCTTGAAAGTATTAATGGCAGTTTCTCAAGTTTGGGGCTCACTTGTAGTTAAAAAAAAAAAAAAGCCAATAAAAACAAGGCTTGTGTTTTTAACCTTCTTTAGAGCTCCCGAGAGCAGCTCTACAAATGGGGACGGCAGATCAGGCGGAGTTCAAGTGGGAATCCCCCAAAAGTTGTTGCTTGTGGAACGGGAGGCACAAGGCAGCTTTCTCCCTTACTGCCTAGCCTTTCGGGGAACAGCAAAAGGCCTTAATCTTTCTGCAGTTACCCACACTCCAGTGCGAGGGAAATCTGAGTTCTCCATCCTGCAGGGAAAGGGGCCCTTGCCGCTTCAGGGCAGAGAAGCCCTGGGTCTTAACTGGAGTGTTTTTCCTGAGCAGGAAAACTGCAGACTCTCTGCCTTTAGCCTGCATCAGGCTGGCTGAAGGCAATAGAAGTATCTGGGTACAAATCAAATTTAATCTCTCTCAAGAGGAAAGCAGTGCAATATTATGGGAGCCATGTTAATGAGGAAAAATTAATTATTCATGATTTCTGTTTTTCCTCTATTCGAGGGAACATGCTTGGATAGCTTAGCTGTCTTTAATCACACCTAGGATTAATGTCCCCCCCCAAAATGCAGTGCGGGCTAGGGTATCAAATCAGCTCACATGGAGGCTAGTTTAAAAAGGTAAGTCTGGGGGCACCTGGGTGGCTCAGTGGGTTGGGCCTCTGCCTTCGGCTCCGGTGGTGATCTCAGGGTCCTGGGATGGAGTTCGGTGTCGGGCTCTCTGCTCAGCGGGGAGCCTGCTTCCCCCACCCCCCCCCGCCCTCTCTGCCTGACTCTCCACCTACTTGTGATCTCTGTCTGTCAAATAAATAAATAAAATCTTAAAAAATAAATAAATAAAAAAGTAAGTCTGGGGATGCCTGGGTGGCTCAATCAGTTAAATGTCTGCCTTGGGCTCAGGGCCTTGGGATTGAGCCCTGCATCAGGCTCCTTGCTCAGCGGGAGCCTGGTTCTCCCTCTGCCTGCTGCTCCCCCTGGTTGTGCTCTCTCTCTCCCTGACAAATAAAATCTTTAAAAAAGATATGCTGAAAAAAGGTAAGTCTGTGTGCCATTTTTCTTCCGTAAGCCGACAATCAGATAAAATTTGGCATAAGTCCTGCTCCTGCGTACGCTCTGCAAGGCGGAGCTGCGTAGGAGACAGAGGATTGCACACAAGTCTCTTAGCTTCGAGGTTTGTATCTGCTCTTTCTTCTCCCTTAAAAACTTCTGCTTCCACCCTTCCCTTCCCCACAATGATACCCTGGTCCCCGCTAACTCTTAGTGGACCTTCAGTTCTGGGCTCAGAGTCCGGTTTTGGGGGGTGCTTCCCGGTCTCCCCACAGTGCACTAGCCCCCTTCAGAGGCCTACACGTCCTCCATTCAGTCATTCTCCCTGCCCCCCGCAGCCTCCCAGTGTGGCCTAGCTCAGTCCCTTGCTCTGCTCTTTCCAGGGACTGGCCGAAGGGCAGGGAACGGAAAGGGGCAAGCCCCGCCCCCACGCAGCTGGGACTCGGCTGCCATCGCCAGACCCCAGCAGCTCATCTTGCTCCCCTTGGCATCTCAGAGCCTGGTCCCCAGCCGGTGAGCAGTGTGCAGCTTGCTGTCTGAAGGGACAGACTCACGAGCACATTCCCTCCCCCCGTGACACTCCACGGCCCTTACTGATTATCTGCATCGTCGTCAAGTCTATCCTGATTTTCTGGAAGCTGGAAAACCCAGCCGCCGTGTAGTCCTTCCGACACTGGCAGTCGTCCCGTCGGCTCCCGTTGTACGGACACTCGGTGGGGTTGTGCAACCTGCATTACAGAGATAATGTTCTGGTGAGGATGGGATGGTCTTTCCAGGGGTCTGCAGGTGTCTGTGCTCTTCTGAGCCTGAGCGTTCCTACCTATGCCCGTACACCTCGGAGAAATTCTCTGAGTCGGTGTGCACCAGCGTGATGTACTCTTTGGGGTGGTCCGACTGCATCCCTGCACAGAAGATCTGAAAGACCAGAAAGAATGGATTTAGAACGAAGAGCCGCTCAACAACCAGATGACGAGGCCCCGGGGCCACGCGCTCCCAGATCATTCTAGAAATAATGACTGGTGTCCAACATTTACCTTCAGGAGTTTTCCTTTGATGAGCAGGAAATATTCACCATCTTCATTGGTTCCTTCCAGTCTCTTTACCTCCTTGCAGTTTTGGGGTAACTCACCTAGAAAACATGAAATGCAAAAACGGAGAGTGGTGCTCCAAGATGTCCACCGACTGGCTATGGAGTGAATATCCTGTTCACACTAATGCTATTTGGCTTTAAAAGGAGGGGGGCAATTTCTTTAAAATTAATTCTTTCCCTTTGGGGGGATAAAGATTTCTTTTATCTTTTTCCTTCAGTTTTATGGACAGGTAATGGACGTGTAGCACTGTATAGGTTGAAGGTGTTTTGCGTAATGACTTGACTTCCATGCCCTGTGAATAATGACAATCAGTTTAGTTAACACCCATCATTTCAGAGAGATACCAAAAAAAGACAAAAATTTTTTTTTCCCTTTGATGAGAACTTGTAGGATCTACTCTCGTGGCAACTTTCAAGTGTACCGCACAGCCCTATTCACTACAGGCTTCATGCTGTGTATTACATCCCCTGTCCTTGTTTCTCTTATAAATTCTCTATTTCCTACGAGGGTAGGCCGACAGACAAAGAAACAAAGAAACCCTGTTCTCCGTGCCGCAGAGAGATGCCTTCCGTGGGCTGACTTACAGTGATAGATATTGTGACACGTTTTCCTCTCCTCTGGCTTCAGATCTGCAGGGCACAAATGGCTGGGCTGGTCCTCGTTGGTTAAACACTGCACAGATCGGTGCGTCACTCCCACGCCACACGACACTGAGCACTGCAAGGCAGAGCAGAATTGGGGTGCCACTGCAAAATGCGGGGGGCACAGGCTCTGTGGTGTGCAGCTCACAGCCTGGGGCATCATGTCCTGAGTGTCATTTCAGACCCCAGGCTGCTAAACACCTGTACGTGTACGGGATGCGTACACGTCTCTGGCCTGTCTCTGTGCTGTGATACCCACACGCTTATACATACGTGTATCTTACATATGTATTTATAAAGACATAGGTATAGGTACATAATTTGATATATATATGTTATTTTTCTTCATTTAAGCCTCACAAAAATTCTCTGAGACAGTACTACCATTATTCTGTTTTTATAGAGAGGGAATTGGGCACCGCATGTCAAGAACTTCGTTCAAGGTCATGGTGGAGCCGGGAATCAAACGCTAACCACATTCAGCGATTCCGTGTTTCATCTCATCGCTCTTCAACACTGAGAACCCAGGAGTCCGAGCGATTCCAGGGCAGTCCCAATTGGTCTCACTTACTGTACCCCTAATGCAATGAAATACTCCCATTACAGAGGGACTAGGCAATATTGACTTCCTGACCGCAGAGGCAATGACTAGCTCTTCTGTCACAGAGTTCCGACAGAGTTCTAGGGGCCTGTTTTTAAAAGCCCTGTGGTAAAATACAGGTAACTTGGCATTTGTGTCATATTAACTCATCTCTTTTTCATAGCCACCCATTTTGCAGATGTGGAAAGTGAGATGCCAAAGGGTTGTACTTTGCATTAACTGGGAAGTAGTATCACCTGGGCTCACCGTGAGGCTGTCCAGCTTCAGAGCCCGCGCTCTCTGCACCGGGGCCATCCTGCCACCCAAGAACAGAACTTTTCTTCCCATGAGCCCACTTTAAGCCACTAACTCCCGTGGCTTCCCATCATCTCTGCTGGGAGCAGAACCACTTTGGATGGGTCAGGCGGGACGTGTTTAAGATGGACTTTGGGATCCCAACGTTTTCGGATTTGGTGAGCAGCTGGTCTACTTACGCTCCCCCAGTTGCCGACTCTCCAGGTGGCCGAGACGGGGCACTCCCTCAGGTAGCACGGTTGGACGCTGGGAGGCTGAGTGCCCGGGCAGTTGATCGTGCTTTGGTAGCTGTACTCGTAATTCTCCTTCCCCGTGTAAATCTCGCTACAGGAGACGAGCCTTTGTTTGTAGCCCTTTCCACAGGTCACTGAGCACTGGGAAGACAGGGGTTGGGAGGAGAGGCTGCAGTGGTGCCTGGGGCAGCTCACAATACGCCCCTGACCTCTACCTGGGATGCTGACCCCCGACGACACTGCAGAAAGCTCTCACTTTATTAGCTTGTTTATGCATTTCAAGTGGCAGGCCCCGGGCACACAGGAGCCATGCAACCCGAAATCACGCCTCCCCGGCTCTAGGGCTTTCACTCCATCTTCTAGGCCCCCAGGGCAGGTGGGGGGCACCTTGGGCCCCTTCTCTGGATTTCAAGGGGAGAAAGGGGGCAGGGCTCCAGCTGTCCCAGGCCCCATTTATAGGATCTCCAGCCCGGACCGCATGCTTTTCCAAACCTACAGTGACCGCACCAGAGCTGTGACCACGGGGGAAGGGGGGCAGCGTCACAGCCCACCTAGGTTATGTGTGAAACCCAAGCACTTAGCCAACAGGGCACTCTGGGACACTTTTCCTTTCTGGCTCCCTGTGCTTTGCTTTCCTGTCTGTCCTTCTCTCTTCTCTCTCCTTGCCTGTATCTTGAATGAAATGTAATCTTTCTGCTCTACCCTCTCTCTTTTTCTATCTAACCAGATCAGGTGACCACTTAACCTTTTTACCATAATTACACAGCACTTAAAAATACACAAACAATACAGAAAAGGAGAAAAACATGAACATCTTACAGTGTCCAAGATCCTTCCCCTGATGGGACATCTAATTGGTTATTGATGCAATTTTCAAATATGTTCCACCTCCCAAGCTAAGTATTTTATACAATATATTTTAAAAACTGAAGTACAGTGAATTTAGTTTTGATGGTCTTTTTAGACACTGTCATCAAATAATCGGCCATCTCCTGTGAAGGTATTCTGTGAAATTAAGTGAGGATCAGGATTCTTAAGACCAAAGGCTGTTTGAGGTGGCCTTGGTGAACCCCAAAATAGGCCACAGTAAGGGGAGTGTGATGCTTTTTCTGGGGTGAGGAACCACGGCATCCATCAGGTCTCAAAAGCCACCGTGTTGTTCTTTCCGAACGTCTCCTGAGCGGTTGCTTGAAGCCACATGGCTTTCCTCTCCTATAACTGCTCTGGGGAGAAGACGCCCCTGGAAGAGGTCCTGGAGGGGAGGAGAGAATAGGCCCAGCCAGAGGCCCACAGAGCATCCCTATACCTTCCTTTTCTGCTGGCTCGAGACCTGGAAGCATCCTGCATACATCTCTTCCTTCTTTGGCTGCTGCTGTTTAAATGCCTGGAGAGCCAGCAGACGGCAGACCTGGGGAGGGCTTGGGAGGGCTGAGCTCATCTGCGGTGTCTCATGTCGGGGCAGACCGCCCACAGATGCTGTCTGTCCAGGCTGGGAGGCAGGAAGGTGTGGGGAAGCCCTTACTCTGGATTCTCCATGCCTGGGGGTCATGTGCTTATTTCATCGTGAGCATCTATTGCTTCTTTAATTTGGGAAGAAGAGTGAAGCAGGGTAAAATCATAAGAATGTGACCTCCCTGCCTTGGTGAGACATTTCAGCAGAGAAAACACATGCATCGGCCGGGGGTGGACAGATCCTCTTTCCCCATCTGGCCCAGGCCTCCCCCCATTCAAGGAGAGCTCAGAGGAAAGCACACAGCTTGCCAGGTCCCAGAGGTCCCAGGGAGGAGGCATGGCTTGCTGTGGCTCTTGTGTTTTACCAGAAGCTTTTCTAGAGGATTTCTGGTCCAGTGACTTTGGCACCATGGTCCTTGTATCCATGTGAGGACCTATCTCCAACCCTCGTAACTTTGCCTGTAAATAGGCAGTTTTCGATCCATGATACAATTGAGAATTTGCAGAAATATGGAAGGCTTTTTTTTTTTTTTTTTTAGTCTTCTTCAAATATCATCTGTTGGAGGTTTAGATTAAGGTTAAAATAAAGCTCTAGGAGTGACATGACTCAGTCTTAGAAAGAAATCAAAATTCTTTAAGCCTAATAATAACAACACAGAAAAGATTGGCTAAGAAGAAGATGCCAATGTTCATAGGGTGAAAGGTGTAGAAACTCCAGAAAGGTGAATGACCAAGAACAAAGCCAGAAACCAACTAGGAGGAGGCCTCCAAGAGGCAGAGAGGGACAGAGGCCCAAGGAGGGAGAGAGGCAGAAGGGCAGGCTTTTCCCCTGCTGCAAGCCAGGCTGTGGCCTGGTGGGGCAGTGCTGAGAACCAGAAGTTCCGGACCATGCCTGAAGAGGAACTAGGGGAGGTGAACTGAAAGGAAGAGAGGAGCCCTCCCCGGAGGATACCTTCCCCCTACCCTCCCTGGAATTTGAATGGGTTGGAACTTATGCCTCAACCCAAAGGCAAAGACTGTTTTGAACAAGCATCTGGCCTCCCCAGGTTCCTGTCTGGCCAATGGTAAATCTATTTCCTAATGATTTGGACCATGTCTCCCTTCCACTCTTTAAGAGCACACTGAGAATATGCAGAGCTGGAATAAGGCCGAGGTCTCTCAGCCTCAGCACCACTACGCATTGGGCCAGATGGCTCTCTGCTGGGTGTGTGTGGCAGGGGAGGGGCTGTCCCACGGACTGAAGGATGTGTAAAAGCATCCGTGACCTTGACCTACTAGCTACCAGCAGCATCCCACTCCCCCAGCTATGACATTCAGAAATGTCTCCAGACGTTGCTAGATGTCCCCTGGATGGGGAAGTAAAGAGAAGGGTGGGGAGACATGGTTAGAAGGGACTTTCGGCCAGCTACAGTACAGAAACAATTCAACACCCAACACACATATCACCTACATGCAAATATTTCTCCTATTAAAATGTGAGATGGCTGCCCCGTCAAACTTGGAGGAGGGTCCAGGGACAACGAGCATATTACCTCAAAATTTCCAGCACCTTTGTTACGAGCCCAGGTAATTGTACCTCTCATTTCCTTTGGGCAAATGACAACTGGTTTGAGTATTACAGGTCTTTCTGTCTTTGAAAATGTTATGAGGCTTGAAAATAATACAATCATGCTATTATTACCATTGGTGCATTAATACTAAAAAGTTTCTGCGTGAGGCATTGTGTACCCACAAGGAGAAGAAGAAACTGATTCCGTGAATACTGTGGAAAATTATTTTCTTCCTCTGGATGGGAGGTTATGAAACGAGCAACCCATATCTGGCCCATGGAAGCGTTTGGTTTGCCCCATACAATGTCTCAAATAAAAGATTTGAGTCCATATTTTAAAGTTGGGAGATTTTGCATAGAAGTTCAGATTTTTGTCCTTTCTTGAAAAATCAGGTCTGGTAACACTGGATGCATATTTCCTCAGGGCCTGTCCTGGAGAGGGAGAGAACCCCGCCCCTTCACGTGGTCTGCCCTGGTTTGTCACAGTCTCCACCACTCCCTGCTGGCTCCCTGACACGAAGGGCATTTTCTTTTTCTTAAGATTTTATTTATTTCTTTGTCAGAGAGAGGGTGAGAGAGTGAGCACAGGCAGACAGAGTGGCAGGCAGAGGCAGAGGGGGAAGCAGGCTCCCTGCTGAGCAAGGAGCCCGATGTGGGACTCGATCCCAGGACACTGGGATCATGACCCAAGCCGAAGGCAGCCGCTCAACCAACTGAGCCACCCAGGCGTCCCACTAAGGGCATTTTCTTACCTTAACTGTCTTCAGACACCCACAGGTATCAAATGACTTTCAGGCCCTGTCATAGTTCTCCTCCCTTATCATACCAAGAGGATGTCATGGTGAGTCACAGAATTGAGGGGAACTGAGAGACAATCTCAGGCGCTGTTCCACTTTGCATATGGGGAGCTCTGGCCGCAGAAGGAAGAACTGGCAGGTGGGTCCCAGTCTCCCCCATTCCTGCCCTGGTCCCTCTGCTGCCCTCAGGTGTCGCTGACCTAAAGGTGGACGTACCTCTGACCATTCTCCTGTGATCCAGACATACTCGCAGGGCTGCAAAGTACAGCTCTCGTGGTCCGCAGGCCGCTTGCTCATGTCACAGTGCATGCCGTGAACCTCGCTGCCTTTGTCCGCATCCACACACAGCACCTTGCGGTACCTGGAGCCTTCGCCGCACGTCTTGGTGCACTGTTCGTGACAGACAAGACGCGTGTTGATATGGAAAAGTAATAAGTGGCTTATTGTATGCTGTTATTGGAGAGATTTATTTTCCCGTCTGTACACGCATGAGGACTGTGAGGCCTCTGAGGGCAGGAACGATCAGAGGGCTCACTGCTTTACCCCCTTACCCCCCAACACTGTTCCAGGCACAGTGACAGGTGTTTGGTAAGTGGCCATTGGACTGAAAGGATGAAAGCATGAATGAATGGATTTCAGGTGTGGAAAGGACCTTGAGGCTTGATTACTCACTCAAATGTGGAATCTCTTTAAAACTCTCAGCGAAGTGGTTATCACACTGTCGCTAAACATCTCTAGAGCCAGGGAAGCTGTCACCTGTCTGATGGCCCATTTCATCTTACTATTAAACATATCACTTTGCAGACTGCAGCCTTTTGTCCTAGTTGTGCATTCCAGGGGAGCATGAAGGACAAGTTTCAGTTCTCCCAAGTCATACTTTGCTTTGTTGTGACCCCGATTGCCTTTTCTTCTCCAGGATGGACTGCTCTCAGCCCTTGTTCACTCAGGAAATATTCACCAAGTTCCCAGTGTCGGGCCCTGGGATGGGTCCTGGGTCAAAAAGAGTGGACATGTACAGCACAGCCCCTGCTCTCAGAGAGCAGCTTATATTTTAGGAGCAAAGACAGACAAAGAGGATGTAGACAGGTAGGTAATGAGACTAAGCAAGTCCTGTGATCTCTCTTTTTCAAGTGGAGAAACTCGGACTTAGCCTACATGCCCTGTCCCAGATCAAACATCTATTTGTGAGGTAGATGGGACACACGTTTTTATGTCCATAAACCAAGTCAGGAATATAGAGCAAGCGGTAAGTTCTGTTCTAGGACTATCTCTGTGTTGCCCGCAAGTTCTTTATCTTTTCTCTTTAACCAACGGCAACCCCCCTTTGAAGTTTAGCCTCATTATCTCTGTTGCTAAAGGTTTCTCAAAGCCTATCGAATCTAAAGCATCTGTGTCACCTAGCATTTGAAGACTCTAAATTACCTTGGAAACCACAGCGAGCTAAGCCAGGGAGGGGCCTCCTGTTTCCGTCACACCAGGACCACACACTCTGTTGTCCCTCAGCCTTACCTAATGCACCAACAACTGAGAGCTATCGTTAGCCTGGTATCTTTGAAACTTTCTCTTTTTAGTATTTGGGGAGACCTACGGAACCCCCCACCTGTGTTTGTCTTCTGTCATACCTCCTTCCCTTTTATTACCCGTCTCATCCCGAAGGCATTTCAGTTTGGGATCCAGTCTGACTCAGAAATGTCTTTCCAGATACGACCTACGCCTTTTTTTCTTTTTCTTTTTTCTTTTTTTTTGGTAGTAAAATGCATGTAACATTTACCATCGCAACCATTTTAAAGTGGACAAGTCAGTGGCATTTAATCCTCTGTAATGTTGTACGATCACCATCACTATGTGGTTGCAGAACATTTTCATCACCCCAAAAGGAGACCTCATACCCATTAAAAAGTCAGTACCTACTTCCTCAACCACCAGCCTATAGCAGCCACCACCTGCTCTCTGTCTCTATGGGTTTGCCTTTTTGGAAGACCATAAAGGGATGCCAAAGGGCATAAAGGGAATCCTGCAACATGCAGCCTTTTATGACTGGCTTCCTCATTTAGCCTGATGTTTCCAAGGTTCACCCATGTTGTAGTGGGTATCAGGGCTTCATTCCTCTCTCTCACTGAATAATCATCTGTGTGTGGCTACACCACATCTTGTCCCTTCAAATGACACCGGACACTGGGTTGTTCCCATCTTTCAGCTCTTGTGAATGGTGCCGCCACACACATGCGTGTCCAAGTTCGAACACTGGATTTCAGTTCTCTTGAGTCTACCCAGGTGTACAAGTGCTGGGTTACGTGATGTACCCTGTGTCTTTCGTAAGCCACTTTGTAGTTTTAGGAAGTAAAAGGACGATGTGATATGGCCTGGTAGCCTTTCTCATCTGCAGATTTAGCTCACTGTCTCTGCTACTTGGATACAAACTGCAGGGTCTAGGATGTGGAGTCATTTGAATTCCTCCGGGGGTACAAATATAAATGGAAAGCTCTGTGGCGTTAGCATGAAGGAGCAAATCACTTCCAAGACACCTAATTCAACCCTTGCCTGGGGTTTCCTGGGCCTCTGGAGTATCTGGGCACTATTGTGAAGTAAGGGCACTTCCGTTTATTCATTAAAAAAAAAAAAAAAAAGCCGAAGGAGTTACAGACCCACTGGATGCTAAAAAACAAAACAAAACTGTGGTTAATCTGTGATGTGTAGATAAATGCAAAAGAAATACTTAACTGCCCATAGAAAAAGTAATTCCTTAGAAAAGCAGGACCTAGGAGACTCAGATCCCGATGACTGAGCAGCCCAACAGGACTAAACCTTTCAGCATGCTCTCATTTTCAACCATCCCCAGGGCCACAGTCTGTGTCAATAAGTAACACTTTAAAGCAGAAATGCAAAGTTTCCTAGACCCCTGTTTGCTTTTTAAGTGCTTCTGCCTTGGTCTTTAAGAAAGGTTAACTAGCATAAAAACTCTCTTGCCAACAGTGGAAAATGGAGTTAGGGAACCTCATCTTGAACATAACTTTAAGAAAAATTAAGCTAAGTGAATAAATGACTTGTCCAGTGCTTTGGAATTAGTCAACAGCAACTGTAAAGGTCACCCGGCAAGGCTCTTCTCCTGGGGTCCTAACTTGAGTACGGGGGCTGGTGAGCAAAAAGCCAACTCACCCAAGCTGCTGCATTTCATCAGCTTTTGGGAATATCACTGACCACCCCCCAACTCAGGATTAAGGGCTCTCTCCTCTGTCCTAGAATATGACTTAGAACATCCAGAAAGTTCAGCTAGCCTCATTTTAACTTCCAAAAAGTTTCCTCCATTCTCCTTGCAGCTTTGAGAAAAACAAAAACAAAAACAAAAAATTATATACCAAGTGTGTAAGTAACACCACTGGCCTCCTTGAATTTTAGGACACACTGGAATTCAGCAAGGCTAAATCAGGTAGCTTGCTCATTGTCCTGAAGGCTACATATGCTTTTAAAATGTGCTGAAACTAACAGGAAGGAAAGGCCTGTCCAAATCTGAGAGCAGAGAAGACTTAAAATAAACTTTTAAGGTACTATTTTATTTAGCCGGATAGGTTGACCAGAGGGTGATGGTCTAAAAAGGGTCATTTAATGCAATGGGTAGAAACTGTCTCTCCTAAGAGATGGTCATGAAGTTGCTTTACACTTTTTCTGTGAGATGTCCTAATCATGGGTAGAAAAAAAAAATCACTTCCTATTGTCACGAGCTCTACCTTTTCAGACTGCTGATTTTCTTCACAGATAAAATAATTTGTAGTGCCATTTCTAGTGTGAGACGACCACCATGAGCTAGCGTGTGGACAGAAGAGTCACAGAACAAATCGGGGCCCTGACAGCACAGGGTTCTGTGTCTGAAACGTAGAGTTTTTATGTCCTAAGGAACAGCAATTATAAGTCAATTTATCTAACAATGCTTTGAATTAAAAAAAGAAAAAGCAGTTCTTCAAATTTCCAATAGGTTCTTTCTCATAGCTCCTTTTAAAGTCAGGTACATGGAATTTGGACATCCTTGCCCCCAAACAGTATATCTGCAGGGGGAAAAAAGCAGAAATAATAAGCATGGAGACATCTGATACCTTGAAAGTTATTCGCCCATCCAACCAATAGTTGCCATGGGCCAAGTCCTATATTGGACTGGGCTATAGTCTGACATCTTCCTATCCACGTGCTCTCTCTGTTCTGACACTCAGACGGCTGCTACTCCCACCCAGCAGCCCACAAATCAGGACAGCCGGCTACTTTGTGAACACTGGTGTTCAACACTTAGGGCTGCCTCGTATGGCTGTAGGAGCAGACATGGGTTTCATAACGGAGCATGATGGCGAAAGAAGCTGCCAGGGTCTTCCACAACTCTGACAACAAGAAAGAAAAAGGACCAGCATCCAGAATTCGCCCAGTGCTAAACGGGGTACCCAAGCACCAGAGTATGAGGAGGACGAGTGAATGAGGAGATGGGTTAAGCAGGCAAGGAGGAGAAGGGGACATTGGCAGGAGGGGTTCAGTGCACCCGGAGGCCAGAGGTGAATGTCACAGGGAGGCAGGGCATGGGAACGGCCACAGCAGCTGGGGGTGGTGACAAGTTCCAACTGAGATGGGGATTTCAGAAGATGGGCAGAGACCAGGTCAAGAAGGGGCCTGTTAACTTTCCCCATGGTTTGAGAGAAAACCTGAATCCTTGCCCTGGCTGTCAGGACACATCCTAGCTTGGGTGCTGCTGTAGGTCCAATCTCATTTCAGCCTTCTCTCTGCTCCTGCCATGCTGGGCTTTGTCTGCAGACATGCTGGACTCTGTCCTCTTCCTCCTACCAGGAATTGCCTCCTCCTGCCCTTCCCCTCCAACCAACCACCCTAGGGAAGGTAGGACTGGCCTGTCATTCTCGGTCTCTATCTCGGCACCCTGCCTCTTTCTGTGCCGGCACTGTTCACACCTGGCAATTTCACAGAACGTGTCTGTGCGCTTGTTTTCTGTCTCTTCCACGAGCCCATCGATTCCAGCCCAGCAGTGTCAGAGTCCCTGTTGCATCCCTGAGGCCTAGAGCTCAGCTCTTTGCAGGTGCTGGATAATGATTTCTCGAGCAAATTAATGAGGGAAGGAGCATCAAAGGGTCAATGTCTGGTGCTTGGCCACACACCCAAACCTCATCATTCTCTATTGGAAACTTTGCAAAATGTTTGTCACTAACTGACCAAAGGCCCGCTGCTCTTTTCTAACTTCTCTGAGCTGAGGAGGTAAACTTGGGACTCATTCTACAGCTGATCTCAATAAAAACCTTTGGAATCCAAATATGTATGAGAGTGGTCCAAGTCTCCGCACTGGTCCAAACAGCCACGGGGTGGGCAGTTCTGCGAAGGCCAGACATATCTGAGCACAGCTTGTCTGTGGCAATGTGGCAAGAAAATAAAGGATCTGTTCTTACAGGAAAAACAGTTTGCTTGACTGTTTTAAAAGACCTTTTAGAAGATCATGATTCTAAGGGGTTAGGAAATGTGTTGCTCTATAATGTCTTTCTTTTCCCCTCCCTCCTTCCTTCCTTCTTTTCTTCCTCCTACCTTTTTTGTCCTTCTGGTTCATTCATAGGTTCATTTATCCAAGAAGTGTTTTCGGTGCTCAAGGTACTGTGCTAAATGCTGGGGAAAACTCTGGTGAACAAACTCTCTGACCTCAAATGGGTGATTAACGTAGACAAGGAAACCAGGCCACCACCATTCAGGATGCTGACTGCTCAAGCACAGTGTTTCCAGGTGCTGTGAGCACTCAGAGGAGAGCCATCTGACTCAGTTATTGGTGAGGAGATGTGATCTGCAAGGGCTTCTGAGAAGTGACATCTTAGGTGAGGTCTGAAGAATGGGCAAAGGGCAGTAAGGGAAGGAGTAGGGCAGCCTCATTGTGATGCAGAGGCACTAGGGGCAAGAGAATACTTGGGGTAAAGGTGAAAAAAAGAATACTTGCCAGTCCTGGGAGATTTACTCCTTAATCCTGGGAGACATGTAACCCATGCTCACAATACAAATTTGATTAAAGACCTCTGCTGCTATAAATAAACTTATATGTCAGATTATAATACAATGACTAAGTAAATCATTTATTACAGTAATTTTCAAATGACTATTGCCTCATGAGCATTATAATTCTAAAGTGAGTAAAACACAGCATGGGGTGGTCAAATAAATTGCCCAAAGTTGGCAGGTGATATTAAAAGCCCAACATTCATGTCTGGAGACAGCATTTTTCTCTTCTCCAATTGTTTACCCTCCATCTACAAGCCCAAGCTCTACTTTTACAGTATCACGAAGGCACACTGATGCCCCTTCCCTGCTGCTCAGGCACCAGGCCTCACAATGAATGAAGGAGGTCCCCCGAGCTGCTCCATTCCACCAAGACTGCCCCAACAACAGGACTTATTGTCAACCAAGGGGACCAAGAATTTAATTGTTTGAAGGATGTGAGAGGCTCACCCAGTCAAGGGACTTGTACTTTATGCCAAATCTTCAGTAAGAGCCTAGACAAGCCATTAAAAAGGAAATAAAATAATTCAATGTAGATGAATGTTGACATGGGAGGCAACAGAATATAAAGATTCAGAGCATGTGTTCCGGAATCAGGCTTCCAGGCTTCAAATCCCAGTCTTATTACTTATTAAATGCATGAACTTGGATGAATTAACCTATCTAAGCCTCAAGTTTCCTCATCTTTAAGTGAGGATGAAATTTTAATTACTTCATTAGAGAGTTATGGCAATATTAAATAAAGTCCTCCACATAAAAATATTCAACACAGTACTTGGTCCATAGCTTAATAAACAATAAGATATTTTTATTATCAGGACTGGCCACCACCCTATATAAGTCTGGAGGATGGAACTCATACTGTAACCTATGGGAATGGTAGCTCTTGAATTGTGCAGTGCACAACCTGTGCAACTGTGTGACTGCATAAAACATCCTGATGATTATGCTATCGTGGGTATACAGACCCTGTGCTCCCCACAGTGGACACCTGGATTATTTCTCAAAATGAGGAGGCTGCTGTTTACTATGTGCCCAGCATGAAATACATCTTGCCAACAAATAAGTGGGTTTTAATAATTCACAGGAAGGAAGCAAAAGAGAAAAATGCACACTCAAAAAGCAAACAAGAGCTCTGAAGTGCCTGCCAAGGACTGCTAAGAAGAAAACTTCCTGTATTGGCGTAGGAGGCCTCCAGCACATCCCATCCAGTGGGCCTCAGCTCTGAGGCTGGGCCTTGGCATCCTCACTGACACCAGCTCAAGGTGTCACTCCTGGAGGGCAAGAAAGTCAAGACACATGTCTGTGCAAGGTAGGTGTCAAGGAAGATGGTAGCAGAGGCAGTGGGTGGGCGAGGAGACAGGAGGAAGAGAGGACGGTGAGTGCTGTGACTGAGGAAGGTCTGAAGGGTGCTGTTCTACTCAAGTGTGCTGTTTAACAAGGATACCTTTGATCATGAAATTAGGCATGATGAATAATTATACCAGGACTTTGCCAGGCATACACAGGAACTGCCCACAGGCAATCAAGACTTGGGATCCAGTCGCTATCAACACTCACTCTAGGCTTAGTTGCTGTGAGGACATTCTAAAAGGGAACCCAGCATGCTCTGCATAGGCTTTTTTTTTTTTTTTTTTTAAGATTTTATTTATTTATTTGACAGACAGAGATTACAAGTAGGTAAGACAGGCAGGCAGGGAGAGAGAGGAAGAAGCAGGCTCTCCGCAGAGCAGAGAGCCCAGAGCAGAGAGCCCAATGTGGGACTCGATCCCAGGACCCTGGGATCATGACCCGAGTCGAAAGCAGAGGCTTTAACCCACTGAGCCACCCAGGCGCCCCTCTGCATAGGCTTTTTGATGGGTCTTACCCCTCCTCCAGCTGCCCTGGGCCTCACTTTGCCAATTCAATATCAAGTGAGGGCGCCCCCTAGTGCTCTACCTTCTCTTACCACCCAGGTCCACCTTTCTCAAACTTTGCACTTCTGTTCAGGCAGGCGAGAAAGTGTGGTTGCAGAAGGGTAACTATTAGAATCTGCTTTACTCAGTGCCTAAAGATTCTTTTGTCTTTGTGAGAATGGTTAACCTTTCACTTTTAAATACGGCCACAGGTCAGGCCAACTGCGTAGGTGTTCTGCTTGCTGGCAATATCTGAGGAAGGGTTTTAAAGGATCCATCTGCATAGAACATGCAAAGATGTACACTTCTAGGCCTGTTTTGTAAGATCAGAGAAGGGACTTCCTCAGTGCATACTTGGCAAGGTTTCCACTCTTTGGAATTCAGAAGGAATTGTAAATGGAACTTGCATTTCCTCAATTGGCTCTAGCATTTTCAAAAGTTGGCTAAAGCTTGAGCAGTCCAGCTTAGATTCATTTAGGAACACTCTCTTACTTTCTGCTCCTTGGAAGTGTTACACAGGGTGGAGTCTGGCACCCGATGAAGAGGGAGAGGGAGAGGGAGAAAGCCAGCAGTGGTGGGTCTGAAACAAGATTACAAAAAGAATATAGAGGTAACACTGAGGGAGACAGAGATCAGGGAGCCTTGTCTTCCTTCCATATCTGATATTACCAATCCCCAAGTCCCTCTGTCATCGCTAAATTCCTCAGAACAACTCTGCATCATTATTATTATTATCCCCATTCTACAGGTGGCAAACACAAGGATCCAAAAAAATCAAGAATACTTGTTCTAAGTCAAATGGCTAAAAAGTCACAGTCCGGGGATATGAATCAGGTCTGGAGAATTCCACAGCCTCTGGGGCTCCCAATAACTTGTGTGTCTCAAGTGAAATTAATTTGAAATTTAACTACTTTAGCCATTCCTCCACACCACCATCTGGTGGAGGTAAAAAACATAAAGAAAGAAAACAAGCAAAAAGTTGAAGAGACAGAAGGAGTGAAAGTTCTAAGGAAAAGAGATGACTGCAAACGGACCCAATCCATCAGGAGGGTGAGGGAGAGGGAAGGACGGGACGGGAGGCTGATCCCCACATGGGTTAGCAATGCAGTTGTAAGAATACAATTCCCTTCAAAATTGCATCAAAAAGCATAAAACACCTATGGATAAATTTAACCAAGGAGGTGTAAGACCTATACATTGAAAGCTCTGGAACACTGATAAAAGAAATTGAAAATGACACAAATAAATGAGAAGAAATTCTGTGCTCACAGAAGAATTAGTATTGTGAAAATGTCCCCATTACCCAAAGCAATCTACAGATTTAATGTAATCCTTATCAGAATTCCAAAGGCATTTTTTCACAGAAATAAAAGGAAACATCCTAAAATTTGTACGGGACCACAAAAGACCTGTAATAGCTAAAGCAATCTTGAGAAAGAAGAACAAAGCCCAGGCATCACGCTCCCTATTTCAAACCATATTATAAAATTATAGTGATTAAAACAGAATGGTATTGGCATAAAAAAAGGACATCTAGATCAATGAAACAGAATAGAGAGTCCAGAAATAAAGTCACACAGATATGGTTAATTCATTTACAACAAAGAAGTCAAGAATATACAATGGGGAAAAGCCAGTCTCTTCCATAAATGGTGGGGAATTCCATAAATGGACAGTCACATGCAAAAGAATGAAATTGGACTCCTAACTTACACCATACACAAAAATGAACTCACAGTGGATTAAGGACTTGAATCAGAAAGATCTGAAAACATAAAACCGCTGGAAGAAAACATAAGGGGTATGATCCTTGACATTAGTCTCGGCTATAACCATTCTGAATGTGACACCAAGAGCAAAGGCATCAAAAATCAAAATAAACAGGTGGGACTATATCAAACTAAAAAGGGGCAAAGGACCTGGCCAGACATTCCTCAAAAGAAGACATACAAATAACCAACAGATATATGAAAAGATGCTCACCATCGCTAATCATCTGGGAAACGCACATCAAATTCACAAGGAGATACAGCCTCATACCTGTTAGAACAGCTATTAGCAAAGAAGCAGCAAGTGTTGCTGAGAGTCTGGAGAAAGGGGAACCCCTGCACACTGCACGTGGGAATGTAAATTAGTGCAACCTCTATGGAAAACAGTATGGAGGTTCTTAAAAAAATTAAAAACAGGGGGCGCCTGGGTGGCTCAGTCAGTTAAGCGTCTGCCTTTGGCTAAGGTCATGATCCTGGCGTCCTGGGATCAAGCCCCACATCGGGCTCTCTGCTCAATGGAGAATCTGCTTCTCCCCCCCTCCCTCTGTGCTCTCTCTCTCTCAAGTAAATAAAATCTTAAAAAAAAAAAATTGAAAACAGAACTACCATATGATTCTGCAATTCCACTTCTGGATATTTCTCTGGAGGAAATAAAATCACTAATTTGAAAAGATATCTGCTCCCCCCACCCACGTTCACTGCAACATTATTTACAATAGCCAAGATGTGGAAGCAACTTAAGCGTCCATCAATGGGTATATGAATTAAAAAATGTATATATCCATATCTACATCTACAATGGGATATAATAGCCATAAAAAGAAGGAAATCCTGCCATCTGTGACAATACAGATGGAACTTGAGGGCACTGTGCTGAGTGACATCAATCAGAGAACAACAAATATTGTATGATCTCAATTATATACGGAATCGTAAAACAATCAAACCTATAGATACAGAGAACAGATCAGTGTTGCCAGAGGGGATGGGTAGGGGGTAGGTGACTGGGTGAAGGGGGTCAAAAGGTACAAACTTCCAGCTATAACAGAAATAAGTCCTGGGAATCTAATATACACAAGGTGACTGTAGTTAACAATACTGTATCATACATTTGAAAGTTGCCAAGAGAGTAGATCTTAACATTTCTCATCACCAGGAAAAAAGAACAAAAACCTGTAACTACGTGAGGTGAGAGAATTTAACTATAACACTTATTAAAAACATACCATGGTAATTATTCTATAATAGATACATATATCAAATCACCATGTTTTCGCCTAAAATAAATACAATATTATATGCCAATTATATCTCTATACACCTGGAAAAAAAATAAAGTGGTATTGCTAGGAGCATTTGTGCCAATTTTTTTTTTTTAACTGCAGTGGTAGTATCTCAGAACGGCTTACATTTAGAACCAAGTCTTACTCCTTCTACTTGCTGGGCATGTGGCGCTGGGACAGATGACACTGGCTCTCAGAACTCAGTTTCCTTGGGCGCAAAGTGGGATGATAATAGCGACACCCATTTTGCCTAGCGAGGGGATGAGCAGAAAGTTCAGAGCACTGAGCCCGCCACTGTTTCTCCCTCTTCTAAAATCCATTCTTGGTGGGAAATTCCTTATTATTCATATCACTAAAGCCCTGACAGTATGTACTTTTTATTTCATTCCAAAGTCAGAGGACTCAGTTTTGCTTTCTTACACTCTTTCCCCTCTTTCTACAATGTATTCTCTTCTGACCAGACCTTCCCTCCTCCTACAGTCTCACCTTCTCTAGCCAGACTTTTCTCCAGGGACACACAGTGTTTTCTTTAACTAAACATTAACTTGGAGAGGGAGAAAAACAGGTCTATCCCTGCATCCACTGAGCTGTTTTTCAGATTTCATCATTTTTTTTTTAATGTTGGAAATGCTTCACTAATTAATCAGGGATTCACAAGAGTGTCTGTCTTGGACTTGACAGCCAAAGTCACGGAAGGAGACACACGCAGAGGGGGTCCTACCTGGAGTCTGCCTTGTGGCTGGTGGAACTAATACGGGATGCCCAAGTTGGGAAATATATATCGAAAATACCTCTTCTATCTCCCCCTCCTTTTGTGCAAGATAGCTGTATGCATTTGGCCCAAGGCCTGATACAGTGTTTCTGGAGGCAGCCCGACTTGGAACATTCAAGAACACAGACGTAGGAATTGCATAAAAAGGAGGAGCTCTCCCACCCTGGTTGGAGCGAACTGCTCACTGTCTGACAGCAAACCTTCTGGGAAAGAGCCAGCCTTGTCACCGTGCTTGAAGTCATTTCAGGGTAAAGGATGTGGTGATTGCAAGGGGGTTGAGCGAAACCCCTGGCAGGTGCCCACTTCATGGCTCTACTTACTTCTTGCCATTCCTCTGCCCTCCAAGCATAGAGAGGACACGGCGGGGCTTGGCAGACGCGCTCTGACTCCGGTCTGGTGTACGGGTTGCACTCGGACTCTCTGGCTATTTTGTGTGCTCCCATCTGACAGCCCACACTTCTCCGCCGTGTGCCTTGGCCGCAGGATACAGAGCACTAAGAAGAAAGACCGTGTAAGTGGGAGCTTTGGGTCATTTGGTGGGGTGGGGGGAGTGTGTGTGAGTGTGTGTGTGTGTGTGTGTGTGTGTGTATGGCAGGGGTGGAGAAGGGTCACAGGCATGGGGAATGCACTCCTAATCCAATGACTTTCATCACTTTTACAAAGCTTTCTAATTTCCAATGAAAGGGACCCAAGATAATGTCTTAAATCTGCAAACTAAAATGTCGTTCAGCACTGGTGAGTGAGATATGTATTCGAGACTTGGGGAATCTTTAAAGTTACCCAAACTCTTGGAGACTGAATGAGGCTGGGAAAGGTGATTATAAAACATTTAATACCAATCTCGAAATAAATAGTGCTGCCATGTGAAATAAAAACCCCAAATGATTTCTATCCCAGAGGACTGGAAGTTCTTGAAAATTGGAGACACAGTGCTGTTGTACAAGAAGAATTTCTTGGCAGATTAAAAGTATAACCCAGGGAGAGTAAATCACGAAAGGTTTTAGGGCCTTATAAGTAGAATTATTTTCTTCATTGCTTCCTTTCCTTGCTCCTATTCCTGGAGACAAAGGAATTTTTTTTTAACTACTGAATTCACAGAAGTATTAGAGCCTATTTACAACCTTAGATGGATATATGGAGAATAAAAGCTGACAAGGAAAAACCATTTCCTTGGGCGGGCGTCATGTTTCCAGCCCTTGAAAAATACTGTTAATCAGGCTAAACATTTTGTTGACCAAGTTGCAAAACACCATATTAAGTCTGCAATTAACTTTCCTTTAAATTAATTTTTTAATGGTTTCCTCATTGCTGGGTTTCATAATCTCACTTATGGGCAGGCCAAGAATTATTGTCTTTATTAAGGTTTTGACAGTTAGAAACTATAGGCAACATTTGCTTGGAAAGAACAGTATATTATTATACTGAGCCATTTAAAATTGTTACCAAGTTTTTGCAATAGCTTGGCCTCCATCAATTTGTCTGGCGTTGAGAAAACAAACTTAACATACATTACAGCTGCATTTCTGAGACTACGTGTTAAAGAATAGAATCACGATCTTTTCAATTAGAAAAGCGTCCTTGTCCAATTAACCTGCTGCAGGATTCATCTCACTCTGAGGTTAATGGGAATTTACTAGCGAGAAGCATACCCAATGGATTCTGCTAAATATTAATTTTATTTTCATTTCAGGTTTTAAGAAAAGAGCTGATACTATTTAGAGGGCAGCTCAGGAAATCATATCATTTCAGATGGGCCTATGCTGGGCAGGCGCTTGAATGTTCACATCAAAGCTAGCTGAAGAGAAGGAAATATTTTGAGGCAACACAGCTACTATTGTTTGGGTTTAATTGTATTAATTGGATTGAATGAATCTGTGACCCAGAAGAAACCAGACTTTTAAAGTCATTATGTCCTGGGTGGAGTGGGAGGGTTCCTAAAGACAAGTGATGGCCTTGTCTACAGAGATTGACCATTTAATGCTCATGGGAGCTACATGTATAATATTTCCCACTGATTACCCTGGAAATGAATGAACTGTAACTTGGGGGAGTCACTACGTGAATGACAGAGAGGTTCCAACATCATCATCATTGACAACAAACACCGACAACTAAAAAACCCTTTGGATATGTATATACATATATATATGTATATGTATATATATGTATACACACACACACACACACACACATGAATATCTCTGGACACTCCCAGAAGAGTGTATTGAAATGGAAATACAAAGAAAGACTAAGAATAATTAGGTAGACAAGTTTGAGCACAGCATAGGGCTGATATATATTCAAAATCTCACAATGTTTTAATAACCTAAAGAAAAAGGAACAAACGTTAAAGACTTTCAGAGTCTGTACTCTTCAAGCCCTAAATAAATGAAACCTCTTTTTGATGCTAGTGTTACTGAGTAATTTACTTATGGTTCAACAAAGGCAATGTATTAAGAGCCATAAGTACCCAACATTAACCAAAAATCACTTCCTCCAGTGTTCAACAATTTCTCAAAAGGCAAATAAAGACACAGAAAGGTTTAGTGATAGGCTAAAAATTGTTATTTTTATAATGTCAAAGCCAGCTTGGAAAGAAGGAAAGTTTTGCCATGACTTAAGTGCACATAAAGTCTAAAGTTTGCCTTTCCGAATACCCTATCTACGGTCATCTTTGTTCAAAATCAAGTACACTGAGTCAGAGTTAGTTATTTCTCTGTGTTGGACTTTCTTCCTGTGCTGTCTCAAGGGAGGCAACACTTTGCATACAGAGCTGGCCATGCTTGCTTGGTGAATTCTGTGAGGTTTGTATGGAAAGCCCATGAATAAATCAGGGAGCATTAGAGAGACCTCTGCATGACCCTGGACGTGGTGAGGGTGTGGTGGTGTGTGCACGTGTGTGTGCTCAGTGCTTCCTGTGCTATTCAGTACATCTTCTACTTAGTGCCTAGGGGAAAAAGGATGAGCAGCCTCTGTTAATGGGTTTCTGCCTGCCATCATTCCACCGTGGAATGGTTTGAAAGGAGATGTTTTTAGTTCTGAACTACTGAGCTGGGAACTATGTTTCATCTCTCTGTCCTCCCTGCAGTGCAGAATCCCCAACTTATAGGGGGACCTCGACGTTTATTTCCACAGATAAAAAGAATCTCTTTGTAACTTCTGATGTGTGGGGAATCATATATATACTTGAAAACTGGAAAGTATTTTACATGCTTTTTTCCAGTATTACTGTTGAAATTATGGTGGTGATGTTATTTAGAGGAGGGACTAGCTTGAGAAACAACTATATGAACTAACTTTAATAAATAATAAGAGTCCCAACAATAATAGTGACCTTTTAACTTAGCACTTACTATGTGCCAGACTCCATACTAGGGTTTCTCCACCTAATAATTCTTTATTGTTTGGAGCTGTCCGATAGCCACCATAGGAAGTTTAGCAGCTTCCCTGGACTCTGTCCATTTAATGGCAGTCATATCTCCCCTCCTCTACCCACTTGTGACAACCAATACTGTCTCTAGACATTGCCAAGTGTCCCAAGAGTATAAAATCACCCCTGAGAGCTGAGCTGCATGCTAAGCATTTGACAGAATGTATCTCTTATACTTCCTAATAAGATTTTCAGAGAGGCCCTGCACAAAGATGGCAAACAACCGAGATAATCAACTCCAGCAAAGACAAAAACATAAAGCAGTCAAAGTGAATTCTGCCCTAGGCAATGGGCCATGGCTACTCTGGATTAGAATTTGGCTTCCAGTTTTAAACTATGGTGCTAATAGGATGCAGTCTTCTATACTACGTCAGCAAGAGTGTGGGTGAGAGGCCTGTATTCAAGCAATTCAACCTCAATGCTTACAGTTCAAATACTAACGAAATAATGGAGAGTACACAAGCGACTCTCTTTCTCATCGCTGACTATGTGCATAATGTGCATATGGTCTCCTTGATTCCTCAAAGGACACCAGCTACACATTCGCTATGTTTCTGCATGAAACATTAGCAGAATACTTCAGAATCAGATGCCATAACCAAGCTGTAATTTACAAGAAAAGTCCTAACCGAAAATGGCTGGTGGATTCATCATGCAATCGCCAGCTCCCACTTTGGTATTAGACTGAAGGGTTTTTAAATTTTAATTATTTCCCTCCATTGAAGACACCACCGATGGCAAGACAAAGCATTGTGTTTTGTATCACTAAGGGAAAAAAGGGCTATTTTAATTAAATCATGGCATTCCATTGGTTGTTAGACCCGTTCTGAGCATACAGGGTTTCAAGTTGAAAAAGACATGCACTTTAGGACCGAGAAATGAATCGACCGAGTGAATTCATGATCGACAAGCAATGACGAAGTGTTACTTTTATCCTAATCTGATCATTTATTCTTTTGATTTCTGACATTCATTTTTTTTTAAAAAAACTTTTCTATACGAATGGATTAAACAATTTTTACTCTGGAATGGTTCTATATCATGGGACTCCAAAGCCTTTGCATTTATCAAAACTGAATCAAGAATGTGATGCCGATTTTTGACTTAAAATTTCATGGCCATCCCTTATCTCTTGATCCAAAGCATCTAAACAAATTGAATGTGGAACTTCTAAAAAAAATGCTTTAAAATTTTAGTGAGGCTGTTTTCCAAAATAAGCTTTCTTTTTATTGGAAAGATTTCCTTGACAAATTCAAGATTTTCAAAAGATGTAGAAATGAAACATTCCACTTTAAATCTCAAAGCACCAATTTCGAGGGTGAGACTATGAAAATCAACACAGCCCAATATTCTATACGTCCTATTATCCTCAGACATTTTGACATGATGAGAAATGGCCCTAATTCTTCTTCCTACCTGGAACAGGAGATGACTAGAATATTGTATCAGCAGAAAACAGAAGGGCCAGATAGATATAAAATCTTTTCAACATTGTTGCAAATGGATAATCATTACTCTTGCTTCAATATCACTGCCTTAGGGTTATTTCTGTTTACCAATGGATCATTAGTAAGCCAATAATCTTAACCATGCAGACTGTCTTTCTCCATTAACCACTGCATCTGATTATTTTCAGGCATACTTCTAAATTGCATAAATGATATTTTTCCTATGCAGCACCTTGTTTTGCCTGCTTTTAAAATTCATTTCTACAAATCAAATCAGGGCATTACAAAGCTGGCCACAGACCATTACATAACTGTGTTTACTTGCATTTTCTACAAAGGTGACTAGACTGTTTTAGGCAATCATTTTGAACAGGTGCAGTCTTTTCTAGGAAGGCATTCTGATAATCCTATTACCTTATGTTCAAAAAAAACCCTTGCCAGGGTTCAAACCTAATCATCCCCGCTTTGAAAGCAATTTTAGACTTCCCAACAAGATCGCAGAATACTGGATTAAAACTCACTGTGTTTACCAATAAAGAGTGAAAGATTCTTTTCATCGTCTCTATATTGAATAAATTGGCCTATAAAATGAGCATCATTTCCATGCTCCAAACTTAATATTCAGGGCATGATGCAAATAGATAAGTAGAGGCCAAGGAACATAAAGAAAAGCAACAGAGCATGAAAGTCTACAAGAGGACAAGCTAATTAGTGCCGTATCTTCAATAATGTTAGCTGCGGGCTTATACGTGAATTGAATAGCTCTCCAAATAAGAGGGCTGGGAGTTGCAGATGACAGCAGTCACTTAGACAAGCCATTAAGGATGACCAATATGAAACACTGCCTTGAAATCTGATCGCTTAGGGAAGGAAGTCAGAGGAAGAACTCACTCTGGTTGGACCCTGAAGCTTTGACTGTTGAATTAAAACAGAAACAAGAACACACGATCGTTATGAGAGAGGCCTTAAGAAGGATGAGGCTACTCTTCTAGGGAATGATGCAAGACATGTCTTGCATTTCTGTGAAGGGGCGTATGGCAGGGGGTGGGGGGAACGCCATGTGGAACAATGATGCCAGCTCAGAGCATTTAAGAAAAATTCACATTTCTAGAGGAATTTTCCATTAGTCACAGTGAGATGGAGAATTCCCGACTCCTCCCCATGTTAACACAGCCATCCGAAGTTTCTGTGAGGCTCCAGGGACTCAAGATCCAGGCTCTGAAAGAACCAAATCTGGAACCTTCCAACTTGGAACCTACTTTTCTATTGATTCTTAAGAGCATTGGTAATTCTCGGCTGCACAGGAGAACCACAAATTCAGTGAAAACTCAAAGAGGCCAAGCAACAGAGAGGAAGAGCAGCATGAAGGACAGAATATACAAGACCGCACCTTATTATTTTTAAGCAAGCACCTTCAACCACGCTGAGAGGATGTGCTAGTGTAGCGTGAAGAGATCAGCCTCAAGGCTGATGTGTGAGAGACTTTGGTTCACACATCAGTTGCTTATAGGTAAACAGAAGCTTCTGAAAAGTTCCTGGCTAAATACAACAGGGAAATTCTCTCACCCAGCTCCTGTCTAGATAACCAAATGTTTAGAATTAGTGGAGTGTGACTGTAATTGCTTTCTTGGGAACTTACCACCCCCTTCCTTCCCCGTCCGAGAGACACATCACATTCAACCAAAGAAAATATTTCTCTTGAGGGCCTCTTAGATTTAAGACCTCTGAACTAAGCACTCGGCATTCATTATGGCATTAAATCCTCACAAGAGCTCGATGAAGTAGGCTCGGGAAGGTTAAACAGATCACCCAAGGTCGCGTAGCTAGAAAATGTGAGAGCACTACTCCTTCTGTCCCCCACCTCTGTCGTGCAGAAGCAAAGGGGCAGAGACCTAGTCACTAATCCTTCATAGCGGCAGCCCGTGTTGTAAGCATCTCAATCCCGACCCAATTCCTGCCAGGTGATCAAAGTCAAGCTTACAGCAGTCTGAGTTAGTGGTTGTTTAAGTGGTGGAGGGGACTAAAACACACCATCAGGGAAGTCCTGAAGGGCCACTCTGGGCCAGAGGTCTGACACCTACAACCACTACTACCTAGAAGTCATCCTCAACAACCATCCTGCTGGAGGCATTCCGCAAGGCACCAAGGGCTGAACCACCGGCCCCAGGTCTCCCAGCTAGCAAGTACGCTCACATAAAGAGTGTTCCCTTCCCCGTCGGCCCCAAGCTCCCCTCTGCAAAACCGGAACTGTGCAGAGAAACACGGCCAACACGCTGGTGTCGGCCACGTGGGCGGGAGGGAAGAAGGAAGCAGTCGTAACGAGAAGCATCGCTCACCTGACTCCAGGCGCCAGCCTTCCATTTGGGGCATCGTCCTCCTCTGCACTTTCTGAGCCCATTTGGCTTAGCAAGGTGTTTACAGTAATCACTTTCTAAATGGCTTCCATCCTTTGCCATGCAGTAAACATTTCGTTGTTTATGCCCTCGACCACAAGAGACAGAACACTGAAATATAAAGCAATGGCAAGGTTGTTGTTGTGGTTTTTTGATTTTGTTTTTGTTTTTAAATCACATGGAGTTTGATAAAAACCTGAGTTGTGAGATGTTAAGATCAAATCTAACGCGAGTCATCATCCCCCCTTTTCTAGAGCCATTTTAGGTAATATCTCAAGGTTCCGCATGGCAAGAAGGTGGCATTAGAGGGAAAAAAATGTCTGTAGTATTACAGCAGCAATCCTGCATAGTATTTTGGGTCACTCAAGAATGTGGGCAAATCCTGACCCTTCAGGCAAAAAATAAAGCCAATGAACCAGAAATTACCACGAAATTCTGATTGTAAGTCCCACTATGAATTCGTAAGGATTCCTGTTGCACATCTCACTTTACACAATCTCTGATCAAGATATTTCTTCAACAAATGCCTTGTGATTCACTGATTTGGATAAAGGTACATTTCCAAAATACAACTGTGTTTAATTTCCTAATTAAATGATTTAAAGGAACTCTTTAACCATTTTTCAGAGGATAAACTCTCATTTTCCCAGCCGGTTGGGGAAGGAGGTGAAAAAGCCACGTTAGAAACTGAAAGGTAAGCGAGCAGGTAAGTCTGTGCCAATTTGGGGATGGAGGCATTACCTTTCAACTTTGATCTGAAAGTTCACTGAACTGTTTTAAACGTGACCTTGTCTGACCACATCTAAGAAACTTGACTTTGATTTCAGATTAGGTTTCTCAGAAAGGTTAGGAATCAAAGTGCCCATGGAGTCAGGACAAAAATTTGATATGACATCTTCTTGTGGAACAGGCAAGAGGCTGGCCCCAATGAGTGCACTGAGACATTCAACATCCATTTGCCTCATTAGCGATTACAGAAGTCATTACCACTTGGATCATAAGCTTGCTGGCTCAGGTTTTCAAGACACATTATTTCCCAATATAACGTTCTTGACTTTTAGAGGGAAATGAGTTTAAGAATGAAGAACAAAATGTGAAAATGCAATGAAAACAGATTTCAAGTGTCATTTCCTTCTATTCAATACTTCTCATTCCCCTCACTAAACTCTGTGATTTTGTTAACGTAAATTACCGAAGTGCCCTTTTGTACCTCATAGATAAATAGCGCCCCACAAAACACGGAGGCGAATATTCATCTAACTGCTATTACCAAGTGCGTTCAATGTTCTATCATTCATAAACGTGCCAGACATCTCTCTCTAATAAGCACAAATCATTACAAATATTTCAAAAGCAGCTAGTAGATGATTTTGCAATATGTATACTAATAGGTTTGGCTGTGACTTTTTACTTCAGGAAATGGAAACATTGCTGGCTGCCTTTGAGCTCCGTCTTATGAGAGTATTACGCTTTGGAGTTGTCATTCTGGAAATCTTTTTTTTTTAAAGAGATATTTATCTATTTATTTATTTGTGAGAGGGAAGTGGGGGGTGGGAAGGGCAGCAGAAGGAAAGAGAGAGAAAGTCTTAATTTTAAGCGGACTCTATGCTGAGCGTGGAGCCTGATGTGAGGCTCGATCTCACGATCCAGAGATCAAGACCTGAGATGAAACCAAGAGTCCGATGCTCAACCGACTGCACCACCCAGGGGCCCCTGAAAACCTTAATAGAGTACACAGTGTAGAAGGAAGGAGACCAATTTAAATATTCATACCAGAACAAAAATAACCACATTTCAACCTACAGTGCTTTCATGTACATAAAGCCTTGGGACATAATTCTGGAAGGTTTTTAGAATGAAGCTCCTAGGGGCACCTGGGAGGCTCATTGGTTAAGCGTCCATCTTCCATTTCAGTCATGATCACAGAGTCCTGGGATCGAGCACCACATCAGGCTCCCTGCTCAGCAGGGAGTCAGCTTCTCCCTCTCTATCTGCCCCTCCTCCTGCTTGTGCTCTCTCTCTCTCTCTCAAATCTATAGATAAAATCTTAAAAAAAAATAGAATGAAGCTCCTAGAAACACTCCTACAAACCAATGGTCTAATGACTTGCATACAGAAAAATCTCTACTGTTAGTGACTAATTTTAATATTTAGAAACTTAACTTTGACAGATAACAAAGGGGCTAATTTGAATTTGGGATGAATTCCTTTGTTCACTCAATAAACATATGAGTGCCTACTAAGTTTCAAGATACATGTGAAAGGGGGCACCTGGGTGGCTCAGTAGGTTAAACCTCTGCCTTCAGCTCAGGTCATGATCTCAGGGTCCTGAGCCCCACATCGGGCTCTCGACTCAGTGGGGAGCCTGCTTCCCCCCTCTCTCTGCCTGCCTCTCTGCCTACTTGTGATCTCTCTGTCTCTCTCTGTTAAATAAATCAATAAAATATTAAAAAAAACAAAAGATATATGTGAAGGGCTGGCAACACAGTGATAAGCAAAGCTGACCGTGCCCCACCCTCATGGAGCTTCCAGGCCAGTGACGGAGACCAACATTGACTGCGTGTTGACAAAAATAAACGCCCACTTGGCAACGGAGAGGAGTGCTCTGGGGGAAGCCAGCTGCAGTGGTTGCAGGAGGGCTCCTGAGGCTTCCTCCAGGGCCAGACTACACAGAACTCATAGGTCATAATCATATACTTGGATTTGGAATATCACTACTGAGTTTTAAATCTGGGCAAATATGGTCTGATGTTTGCTGCAAAAATTCTACCTGACTGCTGAGTGGACATTGGGTGGGAATACAGCAAGAATGAAGACAATACAACAGTAGGAAGCTACTAGTCCAGGTAAGAGGAGATGGTGATTCTTTTTTTTTTTTTTTTCCCCTAGAGGAAAAGAGAAGGGGGAGGGGCAGACAGTGAGGGAGAGAGAGAATTTTAAGAATTTTAAGGGTCCATGTTCAGTGTAGAACCTGACGTAGGGCTTGATCTCACAACACTGAGACCATGACCTGAGCCGATATCAAGAGTCAGATGCTTAATCGGCTGAGTCAACCAGGCGCCCTGGCGATGCTGATTCTCAAGAGGGTGCAGAGTGTTGGGGTGGGGGAAGTTGGTGGATTTAAGACATACTTTTTTTGAGGGAGAAATGGTGGATCAGCTGCAGGGGTACAGGGGAGGAGGCAGACTCAGGAAAGGCTCCCAGGTTTGCAGTGTGGCCCACTGGATAGTGATGACATTTACAGGGATGGGGAAACAGCCCTCGGAGTCAAGGATGTCTTTACTTGTGGGAAACAGAACTCAAAAGACCTGGAAGCATGGGTTCAAACAGGGGCTTCAGGAGGGTGAAACAACAGGCCTACCTGTAGACACAGGAACATGGGTGAACTTACAGCAAATCCGCCCATAGGGATAGTCAGTTCAATACATAAGCAGTACAAACGAGCTATCCTTTAATATGAAGGGGGAGAAAGAGAGTTGATGGAAATAGCCATTCAGCAATCGGCCATGGCATCAGAGGGACAGTCTAAAAGGAGAGGCAGAACTAGAAAAGGCACATTCTAGCATTCTCACATTCATCCATGGGCCAGGCACTGCTCTAAGACCTGCACTGTCTCATTTAATCATCCCAATAACCATAGAGAGAGGTACCAGGATCAGAGACAACTGGTGTTTCCAAACTGGCATAACCATAATGCTTTCTATGTGCCTCTCCCCCACCATGATTCCAGCACAAGCAGATAGGCGTCTGTTGAGAACAATAACAACAGCACAAGAAAAACAGTGGAATGATCACCATCATCACTGATAATTATTCATCTGAAGGGCACTACTGGTGCAACCAACATCTGTTTCTTGTGAAATGAAATGGACGAAGTAGTTTCCAAATCCGATATCTTAGGGCACTTGGGTGGCTCAGTCTGTTGAGGATCTGACTCTTGGTTTCAACTTAGGTCATGATCTCAGGGTCCTGGGATTGAATCCCATGTAGGGCTCTGCCCCTCCTCTCTCTCTCTCTCTCTCTCAATAAAATCTTTAAAAAAAAAATCTTATGCCTTAAAATCTGGTTAACTGCCTCCCACCTATTCCTATGTGTCTTTTTCTTTTTTGGGGATTTGAATGGAACCAACTTGGGAAAAAGGATGCAATACTTCAGCACAACTCACCACACATATAATTTGCCTGAAATTAAGATCTAAAAGTGATAAGGAAATTCTCAAGGTAACTAATCATGAAAACCACTTTTCATTTCATGCTTTCTAACTCACCAATGAAGAGAAGCAGCTGCTTGTGGAAATTTTCATATCTAACAGGTTCATTAGTGGGTCTTTTAGGATTTCCTAAAGAAGTTGTCATTTTGATAATCAAATAAACACAGGTTGCAGCTCTTATATGCTGAAGGAAATTTCCATCTGATCATTTCCAGCCTTTTCCAGGCACTGACTTCTGCATCGATATGAGTCCCTAAGACACGACAGTTAAATTCGGCGCTTTACCTCGTGGGGCAGTTTATTGGCTCCCTATCTGAGGGTTCTTGGTCGGGGCAATGTTTAAGTTCTCAAATGTCAAGTCTCGCCTGAAAAGCAGGCTGGCAGCAAGGATGCGAGGCTGGCAGCCAAGGTCCAGGACAGTCTTTGCCAATGCTGGGGATGAATGAAATCCATATGCAGGAGGATCATAGGACCAGGAGAGGCGAAACCGGCTGGCACATGCTCTCCCACCCAAGCGAGGATGAGAGCACAAGGACGTAGCCTGGGGGATCAGAGCGCCCAACATGGCTGTGTGTGGAAAACCATGTGGGCTTGCCTCGTAGGAAAAAGACAGGGGCTGCCACTCACACGTGTTTATGTACTGCCTTTCACGCTAGAGGCAGCCAGCAGATAATTATGGAAGTGAAAGAACGCATGAAATCTATCACAGTCACAGAAGTGTGCTAGAAACCAAACGTCACCTTTTCCTAAAGGTCGTCAAGAAAGAAGCACCCAGAATCTGACCCACAGTGTGAATGCTGAACTGATTTGGCCTAAGTTATTTAGATTCAAAAAGGCCACCCTCGGATCACTCTTTCGGCTGGGACAGAACTACTGGAAATCACACCAGCTAACTTCTATTGAACCCTTACTAAGAATGACAAACTAAGCTGAAGGACACTGGCTCCTGTCATTTAATCCCAACAGCAACCTTGTGACTTAGAAACTATTAGCGTTCCTATTTCCAGATCAGGAAAACCAAAGAGGTGACATTACTTGCGCAGGGTCACAAAGCCAGGAGGCAACAGAGTTAGTCCCGGGCTCCAGGACCACTACCTCTTCCTTAAACTACACAGAAGAAAGGGCTTGGTTAAGAAAACAAGCTGTCCACCTCAGTGGACCCAAGGCAACAACAAAAAGCAAGGACCTCAAAGACATGTCTCTCGAGACTATTCTAGAAGCCTCTGCTTCCTCAGTCCCTCAGGAAGACAGTACCTGTACAACATTAGTGTTTCTGACTTTATTACTTTCTTCATGGCATCTTGAAGACCCAGGGAAGAAAGACAATTAGAGTGTAAATATACAATCACATAAATAAAGGGCCAGATCTCCCTTTGGCTGTGGCCACACCCTCATTTTCTCCTGGCCATTTTTCAGGGTTTCTTCACCCTAGGGGGCCTGCTTGGTGCCACACGGCGAGCGACGGCTTCTGTTCCCTGGTGAATGGCTCTTTGCACGGGCACGAACGGAAGGCCGCGGGTCGTCGATTCGGGCCTGCCAATTCACCAAGGACTCGTCTCTCAGATATCTGAGCTGTAAGACATCTCAAAGATGGCTCAGCCCTTCTATTTATCTTCTAAATTCAACACTAGAGAAAAGGAGACACGGCGTCTCACAGTCACACAGCAAGGAAGGAGTAAAGGCTGGCTTAGGACACCCAGAATAGGATCCCCCTGGGGACTTGTGGCCAAGTACTGTGTTCTTCACGTGGCTCAGGAACCACGGCTGACCAGTCATCCCAATTCTTGCTAAGTCAGCCGTGCTCACAGAGTGCCAGCGTGACAAACAGGGATGAGCAAGGCAGACATTGGTTCTACCACCTCTGGCTCTGCAGGACGGCAGACACCCGTATGAGCAAGAGTGACTGTGACAACCTCCCGTTCCAAGACACCAGTGAAGAACAAATTCCAAGGGGTAGACACGCGTGAGTGGTCGTCAAGAAAGGTCGACAGGAAACAAAGCTCCCTGCCTGTTTCCATCTTGCTCTAAAACGCAGCATTGCGAGGCGCAGGTTTTGGAGTCTGGCCCGTCAGGCTGACACGCCGTCTGCCATTTTATTTTGGGGCCACCTGGGGCAAATTAACCTCTCTCGACTCAGATTTGTTGTCTGTAAAATGGGGACCCCAGCACTGTCTCCACCCAATGGAGTCACGTCACAGTGAAGTGGGACACTGCATAGAGCCAGAGCTCTCGGTGTTCTGGGCGAACAGTGTAAAAACCAATACCCGCTCACAAGCACCACTATTACCATTTTCTATTCAGCAGAGTCTTTTAGAATATCTCCCAACACGTGGGTAGAAAGGTGAGTAATTTTTTTTTTTAATTTATGTTAACTAATGGAGTCCCTGAGATTAGCATTCTCCCATGGGCGTTTGCTGAGTGAAGAAGGGAACTTGGGTAAAATCGCACTCATGTGAGCCTGTGAAGAGCCTTTCTTTCCAAAGGTCACAGAGCAATCCACAGAGCAGACATAAATGTGGAAGACTCCTCCTCTTCTGTAGTGCCCTTTCCACTCTTTTCAACTATTACTTACTAATATGGTCTCCCTGGCCAGAGAAGACAGGAAGACAGTAAGAAAAAGGAAGACCCCACATCTGAATGCCACGTCTTTTTTCTACTCCACCGTTTCCTGCTCATACATATTATCTCAAGAGCTACTTAGGCTTCTCCTTTGCTTCCTGTGAGGTTATCCCTTTAATGTTCTGAAACACAACCTCCATACCAGTGACCACCATTATCGAACGGCCATGCCCTCCCTTCTCTGCTCTGCTCAGCTCCGCCTTGGCAGTGGTCACAGTCCTTTGTGACCTGCTGGGTGTGAGCACAGTGAGGGGTTCTCACAACACAAGAATGGCTCCGGATGGGGGGCATCGGGGAACCAGAATGACTGGGGTGGGAGAGAGAGTTCTGCCAGGAAACAAGGGCTGTGACTTCAGGGCGTAAAGCCAATGTTGACAGGTCTGTCTGATGGCTGTTTATGTCCAGGACCACCATGGCACTTATTACCATGAAAAGGAGCTGAGAAAGCAGGAGATTGGCAGGGAACACCAGGGAAGAAAGCAGATGTGGGAGTCACGGTCATCCCAGCCGGATGGGGCATGAGTCCACGCTTCCATCCCTGTCGCCCCTAAGACCGACAGCCTTTGCAGTATGACAAAGGTCTAAGACTGTGGGAGAAAAGGCACTCAGACTCACATGTCAGAGCTTGGAGCACGCCTGGAGGCTGCTGTCAATACGATAGCCAAGTAGGTGGTCCTGTAATATGCCTTGCACAGGGGATGCTGGGGCCACGCCAACACGGGGATGCAGTAGGAAGGGCTCTTGCCTTCCATCTCCCATTTCCCCCCCAAGAATGATGAGGCACAGGGCTCTCCAGCTGCCCCCTCCCTATCTCATAATGAAACAACTTCAAATGAGAGGAGGGGACGTGATATTCACATTAAAAAAAACAGCCTGTGAAATGAGCTACACAAATTGGGAAACCCAAATGGAGGTTATTTTTGTTCTTTTGTTCTGCAAGAATGTTAAATACTACGATGTTTCTCCCCATCAAGACAAAAACCAAAGACTGCGACAATCTGCAAAAGCAACACCTGGTGAATTTTATCATGGCCACCACCAGTGGTGCCCCCAGGAACCTGAGGCCTAGTACATTCCCTGGCCCTGGGATCCCTAACAGGCCCTGTGAGTCCCCATTTCCAAGTACACTGCATATTCTGATTCTTTGTAAACTGACTTCAGCAGAATAATGATATTGGCATCTTTCAGGAAAGAGGTGAGAATGGTACAAGCCTACTCTGTGCTTGCCACAGGATTGTTCATGAAGGTGGTCTTGAAGGCAGGGGGATTTGAGCTATTTGTACCAGGATCGTTACTCTCAGCTGTTGCAAAGGTGAGTGACCAAGTGCCCGAGTAATTGGTGGGAAAGCTATGGCTGAGGGATGGGTGACCAGAACTTCTTGGCATTCTGAAGGTAGACCATGACTGAGGCTGCCTGGAGATGTCATTGTGCTTGAAGATGGCAATGTTCAGGGACACCCCCTCATGACTTATGCTAACGTCACCAATGGTCAGGAACAGACCTGGGAAGCTGAAGTCACCTTTGGGAATGCTTTCATTGAAAAGCAAGCCATGCAGATTCTCTCTGGACTTTCATCTACCCAACCTGTGTCTAGCCCTTAAACCTCTTCCTCCTCCCAAAGAACCGGTCTATCTTCCTTTCAGTCATTGAAAAGACACCGGGACAAAGTTCACGTGATTGCCCCTTCCAGTCTGGCTTTCTCTATTTAACTGGACCTTCCTCCACTGGCTTGGCGTGAAAGCAACATCTTTACATGCCAACATGTCAGACATCTTACACTGAAAAAGTCTACAACTTTTTTGGGAGGAAGTAGTTTATGTGGTTAGTTTGCTTTTGGGTGGATGTGAATACTACTGAAAAGCTGAGATGTGCATACATATCTGAGTCTATACCCAGAGAAATAGATCTCAGCAGAAGGGAAAAAGCTTATCTTAACTATTATGGAATTAGATGCTTATCCTCCAACTTTACATTGCTCTATTGGGAATTCAGATAGGACCAATTCACTGGCCACAGGCATTATTCATCCTTGTGGCTTTTCTTGTCTTCCCTTCCTGCTTACCAATTGGTTAAAGAAATAGCTCAAAATGCCACTGTGAAAGGATGAGACAAAAAGTCAAACCAGCTCAAATGTAAATGGCTAGAACATACAACACTTGGCATTCGAAGGGGCTAAAATTAGGTTGATGGTTATGGGTGAATTTAAATTATTCCTACACTATTTGGAGATCTACTCAAGTGGAAACCCAAGGCTTGGGGCAGAAGGAGGTGGTTGTTATGAATTTGGTTTTGGAATCATTCAGACTGGGTTTGACCAGTACTATCTCTTCTCTTGTGACCCTAAGTGAAATGCTTAATCATGGCAAACACCTCTTTCCAATTCTGCTCAACAGAGGCATGAAATGATGCCGAATAAGCATTCAAACTTAACATGTCCAAAGCATAAGCCCTGGTCTTCCTCTACAAAACTCTCCTTCCTACAGTCAGTCCTCTTTATTTCAGTCATGGAAACTCCATCCTTCTGCTAATTCTGTATACAAATTTGGAGTCATTCCAACTCCTCTCTTTCTCTCACACCCCATATCCAAACCTCAGCTAATTCTTAGGTACTTCTTTAAAAATACATCGGAATCCCACCAATTCTCACCACTTCTGCTGTGAGCATCTGAGCCACTCACTCATGGTCTTCTCCCATCTCATTCACTGCAGTGGATTTCCTAATGGTCTCCCTGTTTCCACCTTTGAGCCTCCTATAGCTTCCTCTAAATTCAGAAGCCAGACTCAGTCTTATAAAACAAATTCATGTTCCTACTCAACTTTCCCTCCACAATGGCTCCCTATATCATTGAGTGTAAGCAAAAATCCTTCCAATAGCCTAACCCTTCCTCCCCCATCCATGATTTACCCCTACGTTCCTTTCCCTTGGTTTCATCTCTAATTTCATATCCTATCATCCAACTCCTCTAACTCAACCACACTGGATTCCTTGCTGTTGGTAAGATGTGCCTGACATACTTCTGTCTCTGGGTCTTAACCCAGAATATTCTTCTAGATATCCATATGGCTTGCTTTTGTATTTTCCCATATCTCTGATCAAATGTCACTTTCTTAATGGAGACTTGCCTGACTTCTTTAAATATACAGTTCCCATCCCACTCCCTCTTCCATGTTTTTTTTAAATTCTTCTTCTCTAAGAATTTTTGTCTGTTTTGTTCACTGCTATATCCCTGGTGGCGAGAGTAGTAACAAGCTTACAGAAAACATTCAAATATTTACGGAATACGCAAGTGAATGCATGAATGAGTGAATGAATAGCATCTCAAAGAACCTAGAGCCACTTATCTCAAAAGAATTTTTAAGGATTAGGTACGCATCCTGCACAATGCTCAGTTTCATTGTAGGGACCAAATACATAACTATTGTTCTCTCCTATCTCCTGTGTCTATTCAGTCCAACACTGGCTAAGTACTCTTGTGGTTAAATACTTAATTCATAATTACAGAACTAAATACTGCATAAGGGACACCCAAAAGGAAAGTTATCCGAGGATGCAATATAAGGGAAATCGACGCAAATGGCAGAAGCTAGGAACTCAGAATTCTACTCTGCCCTGCAAAGGCGAGACTATTGTCAAACACTGGCTCTAAGCCATTGAGACCATCCTATAGCCTGAGTGACCTTGAGTCATGTAATGTGGTTTCTCCTCCCCAAAGATGTCACTTTAGATCGATACTTTTCCCAGATGGAAAAATGTAAATATACGGACTGAAAATAAACTATGAAGAAATATATGGACACAGGTGGGGTCTAAATGGGTTGGGCATTTTCTATCTCTGTTCTGGCTGGAAACATCTAAAAGCAAAACATTGAAGACTTTCACTGCTGTTCCAAAACAGTGTGTCTCAGCTTGATCCTGATATATATATTTTTAAGTTTCATTTAAGAAAAGGCTCTCAGAGTATAAGATATCCAGGGCTGCAAAACCAGTATCAAGCCCGAGATTTTGTAATTATAGAGTGAATTTGACAGAAATAAATCATTGCCACCACCCTATACACTCTCTACAAACTAGCCACCACAAGCCTCTCTATTAAGTGGGGTAATTGGGTTACCCAAGTGTTGGAATCAGGTTGTGTTGAGAAAGACCTATTTTTCTCAGTCCAGCAGACTTCTCCTTAAAAATCTACCAATTCTCATCATACTAGGGTGTTGTATCATGGGATGGGAGGAAGCCAGGTCCTTTCGGGAGCACTGGTTGGGGAATTCTGAGTGACCAAGCCTAATTTCTGAGTTCCTTTGAAAACTATTCAAAACCAAGTGAATTGTTAAAATTGTTCTGTTTAAAAATACAAACATTCAGCTACCTCAGACTGATAAGTAAAATAAACAAAACCGGAAACCTGGCTGAAAACCCTTAGAAAACACTCAGATACTAAGGACTCAATTTCAGTGGTTTAAAAAGCAGAGGAGAGTAAACTAATTTCCACTTGGGCAAGAGTTTGTTTCTTTCATGTGTCCCAAATCAAAATCAGTATTTCTAGAATATTTGAAAGCCCTACCAGAGAGGGAGTGGGAAAGCAAGGAGCTTGGGAGTCAGTCTGGTCTGGCTTCAAGAATTACTGACCATGTGATGCTGGGTAACTTACTTGCCTTCTGACAGCTCAGTTTTTCTGCCTGCATAATGGACATAGTAAGGTCGATTTTGCAAAAACTTTATGAGGACTAGTAATAATGCATATAAAGCATTAGGCCCAGGGCTTGGCTTGCCGAAATGTTCAGTAAATGGGGGTCTTCGCTATTATTTCTCCAATTCCAAATTACATAATTACAATTAGGTTTATAATTCAGGTTTTAATTAGGTAAAAGGCACAAAGCAATTTCTAATTTTTAGTGCTTTTTACCTAGTTAGTCCATTGCAAATTCAGGGTTCCAGTTAAGTCTGGAAGGTGCCACTCACTTGCTTTTTGGAGAACCATCTCTTCTAAATTGGGCACCAGCATACTTATCTTCTAAAAACATTTTCTCTGGTCCTCCATAAAAAAAACTTTAGACATTGGGGGACAAATCCAATATTTCATTAGTACTTAGGTCCTACCACAAAACTTCTGAGGTTGATTGCAGTGTCTTGGGGGCATTTTGCTTGCTTTTCCTCTACTGATGAGCTTCTCTGAACCAAAAGTTTTGGAGTCACCACTAGTGTTTATGGGGCCATTGTTAGTGACCTTCTGGGAAGAGAAGTATTGAGATTGACTTTCATTCGAGGGCCAGGAGAGGTGAGCCTGCTGTTCTGGGGGAAGATCTGGATGTGCCCTGTGGAGGCTGCAGTTGGTAAATATATAGCATTTGCCTCCTGCTAAAGCAAGAAAAGATTTGCAAAGAGGAAAAGGGAAAGTAGGGAGAGTCAGAGCTTCAGAAACTTTCTTCCTCAGAAATCCATGTACTGAAAGTCAATTTAACGCCACACGTCTGGAGAAACTGATTACTTGTGTGTGACTTCCTTGTAAGGACTAAACAAACCAGTGGGAAATAATTGACAGAATTGATGGTGAAAACTGGTGATCTCTACATCATAACAGTTTATCTTCCCAGAAAGGAGAAAGGAACAATTTGATAAACTTAAAGACTTCTCTGACTTAAAAAAATGGGAATTTGGTATCAAACACATTTGAGAAATGCTGCAGACTATACCCACCTAATGCTCGTTAGACTATGGAAAGAAAAGTTCTGGGGCAGGAAATCCATAGAACTAGAGGGAGCAGGTGATGTTACCCTGTAGGGGATGTGGCCATGTTTGAAGACATTTTTGGTTATTACAACCAAGGGGATATACTATTGGCATCCAGTGGGTAGAGGTTAAGGTTTCTGCTAAACATCTTCCAAGGCACAGACCAGCTCCCCCAGCTAAGAATTACCTGATCTCATATGTCAACAGTGCTGAGACTGGGATATCCTGATTCATACCTTTTTATAACCTAAGAACTACTTGCTGTATCACTGCCTTAATCTCCAGTCAAAAACACAATCTACTACTTCCTTGATAAAACGCACACTAGGGATTCATCCTACTTTAAAAAAAATTATCTGAAGGAAAACTTAAATATTCAACTCTGACACTAATTCCTCGATCTAGCTGGACCGTTACATACACGCATTCTATCATGGATGAGGGAAACATGGACTGCTTGAAACACAAGGCAAAAAGCAACAAATACATACGACCTATCAGGCTGTCACAACAATTTTAATGCATGAACACATTGGAGTAGCCCTTGTTTTCTAGTAGCACCCATCCTCATTGATGCCCTTCTTTCTAAAATTGGTCCTCTTGCTGAACTTGCCATGCAGAATGTCTGTGGATTATACTGGACACATTTGTATACATTTGTAACAACCTCCCTCTTCCCTCTCCAGAAAAAGGATGAGGGACACTGATTGTGGATTTGCAAATTCAGTCTGGTAAGGCAACTTTGAGATCTCATACTCTCAGCTCAGCCTTGAAAATTTTTGACTGACCTTGATGGCTTCCTGGAATCCCACATAATATTTAATGAGAAATTCAATTCTCCAAAGAGAACTGTTTTCTGATAGCTAAACAGCATCATTCCATGGGGCTTGTAACTGTGACTTCAACTTTGACTTTTGATTAGGAATCCTCCTTCTCCTCACCAGCTGTCTCTTCAGGCTTTCTCAACCTTGGCACTATTTCAACATTTTGGGTGAGATCATTCTTTGCTGTTAGGGGCTATGCTGTGCATTGTAAGATGCTAATTGACATCCCTGGCTTCCATCCATTAGAATTCAGTAGCAGTGCTAACCTATCTCTGACATTTGCCCAAGACATTGCCTAATGTCCACTGGGGGGTAAAAAATCAGCCCCAACTGAAAACAACTGAATTATCATAAGGTTTTTCAGAATGTCCAACAAGCTCTCAAAACTGACTTGATAGAGGTGGGGCCAGAGAGCTTTTTTTGGTGGATGGAAGTGGTAAAGGGCCTATGAACATTAGTCCAGGAAGATCAAGGTCTCAGACTAAAAGGGTTGGAAAGTCCTGGTTTCTAGAGAATGGGACATGTACAACGAGCACCCGATCCCTGTACACAGCAATGAAGATCTCAACGACAATGAACAAACCATGCTTTTCTGCACAGCACCTCCTCCCTGACCTCATGTCCCTGACCCACCACCACCAAGGGGTTCCCGGATATTTCACAGCTGATGACGAGAGGGAAATCATGATTTCACCAACAGAGTTCAAACTGCAATGAAATACGTGAGTTGGTTGGTTGAAGACTTTTTTATTAAGTGCAAGGAAAATAAACAACACACATTTTGGGAAAAAAAAGAAAAGAAAAGAAAAAAAAAAAGCTCTTAGTTTTCAAAGGAATCCGGGCTTTACTGGGGAGCAGTAGATTTAAAAAAAAAAAAAAAAGGTGAGTCTGCATACAGCCAAGTATTTACTGGAATTTACTGGCAAGGCTTGCAATGGAAGTCTGGATTTCCCTGGGAAAAGGGGAGCAAAAAAACCCCCACATCATTCCCCAGGGTCTTTCATTTTAGCTGCATGGGTGGGAGGGGGCTGAGGAAGGGAAATGGGGACACAGAGAAGAGAAAGTCATGGGAAATAAGCCAATGAAAAACTAGCAAAGATTCTGTTTTTGCTGAGCCCTGGCTGCAGCCTTCAATTTCATTATGATGTGATAGTGTAAATCTGAGATTAAAAACAGTTTCCTAAAATATGTCGGAATTTTTAAAGTCCTGAAATAAATCCAGACCTACACTTCACTTCCTTTGAAGTAAAATACATCCGCTGAACATATTTATGTTTAAGAAATTTTAACAATAACTTATTTTAAAATATATCAAACCTACAGAAAAATTGCAAGATCATCACAAAGAACTCCCTTATCCTGGTCTTCCAATTGGCAACATTTTGCCACACTTGCTCATTCCTTCCTCCCTATATAATAATAGTGTATATGTATATATGAGCAACTTGTAGACATAATGTCTCACCATCTCTAAAACTCTAGTTTCCCCAAATCAAGGACACTCTCCTACATAAATACCATATAACTCTCCAAGTCAGTAAGTCACTATTGATACACCGCCAACATCCAGTCCTCTGTTTCTTTTTAATTATTCCCTCATACAGATTAGCATTTTATTTCCATATTTCTAGGCCAATGCAATCAGGATTTCAGCTCCTAAGTAGCTGGGCCCATTCATTCATTCATCCATCCGTTCATCCATTCATTTAAGTATTGCTTATTTTACACCCACTTTGAGTAAGGCAACAAGTTTAAACAGTGGGCCTGTTCAGCCCAAAGGAAATTAAGGTTTAGGGTGATTAAATAAGTGATTTGGTTAATGGGTTTTTCACTTGAAATGTGGTGACTATTTCTTCCTTTGCTTTACCTAAGAAGAAGAAAGCAAACCTGCTGTTTTTTTCCATTTTATTTTCCTTCTCTTTATTTCACACGGTTCCCAAACCATAGCCAAGTGTTGTCCTACCCCTGCCATGTGGACGGAGGAATACATGGGACAATGACCGCTGAAGACAGGAACAGAACCCAAAGCTGTAGACTGTCCTACCAATGGGAACAGAGGAGACTCAGTGTTGCCCAAAGAAGGGCTTAGTTTTAGCTCAAGAAACAGTTTGGAAGACATCTCAATGCATTTGATGGCTTTTATTTCAAACAAAGAGCTTTCAGTGTGAGCTCACTTTTTAAATTTTAAATTTTAATTGCATTATTCACTTGTAGGGCAGCAGATTGCATTCTACAGCAAACCTTATCACCACAAACATCTGCAAATCTCCTAACTCGCTTTAACAAAATCTGATCTATTGTCCCGATTATCTACAGACCCACTGAACAAAGAAAACACTTAGATTTATTACCCCAAGATATTTCATTTCTCTTTGTATATTAAAATGTCAGACATATCACTAGTAAGTGTTTATTAATTAGGGGATTTTTTTTCCCCTCAAAATCTTCTAAAAACACAAATTTTGCTCTTTACTTGGTTTTAATTTTAAGAGAAACAATTTTCTCATATCCATCCCTTTAGGGCTCTGAAGCAAAACTTGAAAATGGCTCAGGAATTCCAGAATGTTTCAAAGAGTTACAATTTGGGAGAGCAGAAAAAATTAAATTTCCTCTTTCCACAGAGGCTGCATTTTATCACTTCACCAACTAAAGAATAAAATGAGAGGATTATATCTTTGGTCAAACCTGGGGCTTGAAAGTCAGAAAATCCCAGGTTCAAGTCCCTTCTCAGTGTGACCGAGACCCAATCAGTTAACTTCTCTGATGGTGCTAATTTCTTCAAGTAGAGATGATTAAATTAGAAAATATGGGTGAATTGCTTTGTGTAATTCCTAGCAAAAAGTAAATGGTCCAAAATGTAAGTGATTGTTATAATAAAAAAAAAATCAAAGCCTTCCCCATAATCATGGGAAGAAGTACTATTTCTTTCCAAAATTAAGTGAAGGAAAAAAACAGCTCTTTTGTGGATAACTGAAGCTACCCGTTCATCCACTTTCTGTGATACTGAGAATTATTTTACTTTTTTCCCAGTTCAGTGCACAGCCAACCTGAGAGTGAACATAACAAATTAATCAGCGCTTTTAAAAAAAGAGACCAACGGAATGGTTTCGAGTTTAATTCAGATGTCACCCTAAAGGAAAAAATAACAACAACAACTATCCGGCCACTGGAAAAGAGTATCAACGACATCATCATTCGATCTGCACCTATTTTGTTGCATACATTTTAATTTCAAGGGGGTGTCCATGTGGGCCATGAATGTGAATAAATCCATAAGGGCTTTCTTAACACTGGGAAAGCTAAGTATTGCCAAGCTAAATGACGAGAATCACAGTGATGGAGGAGACATTGCCTCAACCCCGATTCTTCTGAAGTGTCTTTCAAACACAGCCCCTTAATGTTACTCTCCTCAACCTTTACCTACAGGGCTCAGTGAAGAATATGAAAAGCTGCCTTCCCGAAACTTCCTTCAAAGAGGGGATGACCTCCTGGAATTCAAGCTTCTATAAGGTGACTACCTGGTGTTTCCCATTTTTGTCTTCTCCTAAAAAGCATCAATCAAGCCTTGCCCTTTCAGCCCACTGAACACATAAACACTCTTTCTCCTTAACTGAACTTACTGCCACGATGAACTTGAACTCTAAGACGCACAAGAGGAGAGTTGTTTTAACAGCTGCTTTTACACAGAGGCCCTGGAGTTACTACTCTCAAGACAGCTGGTTCTGATAAGCCTCTCTTTGCACTGTCCTGTTTTTCCTAATGCCCAGCTGTCAGAGAACACCCACTGCGGTGTTCCAAAACAAAGGCACAAAGCAGAAGAAAGGCAGGAGAATGGTACTCACTTGGATGTAAGGGCATCCTACCTAGGGACCCTTTTTACAAGCTGGCATAGGGTTTTTCTCTCTAATTTACTTTAGTAAGTTTAGTAATTTTTTGGCTAGTTGAGTATTACTTGCTTAAGATGTACTGTTGTCTGAGGTTGCCCTGTCCAATATGGTAGCCACCAGCCACAGGTGGCTATTTAAATTTAGAGTAATTAAAATTAAATACAATGTAAAGTGCAGTCTGGTCTCCCTGTTGCACTTAGCCACATTTCAAGCACTCCATATTAGCCACATGGGTCTAGTAGCTTCCATAGTGAAAAGCAAAAATAGAAAACATTTCCATCATTGTAGAAACTTACTGGACTGCATTGGCCAAGGCATATCCTCTTTCTAATAGGAGAAAGGGGATGCAGATCTGCCTACGAATAATGGTTTTGTAGGCTCAGCCTGTATTGATTACTTTCCATACTACTTCCTGTACACTCTTTTTTTTTTTTTTTCTTTTTTGGCTGCCAATGTTCCATTTTATAAATTTTTAGAAAGGGAAGTTGTGGTCTTTAAAACCACCCATGAAAATGATCCCACTTTGGAGGAAATAAAACAACAAGAAGCAAAGGTGGTGGCATGGAAATCCACACATTCCAGGTCTTTTTATTGGTAATTGTTAAATAACACAGGGGGAAATGAACCTCAGCCAGGACTTCCCACACAGGTGTGGAGGCTGAGAACCCTCGAGGGGAGAGATGGAAAGCCAGGCCCTCTGCTTATCCTGGCTCTCAGATCACTGAACTCATGTCTGGGTTATAATACAAGGGTGAACAGAAACACACTCTCCGATAGGAGGTTTTTAAAAGTTCTAGGCCACCAGCCACAGAGCGTTTATCCCTGAAAATGATTATGCAATTGTACATTTAAAAGGAAAGGTAGGATTGATAATTTTTATTTAGTGAACAAAGATCAATAGTAACCGTGAGTGTTCCTCTAAGAGCAACCTGTTATTTTTATCTTTATGATTGTAATGAGGCTGCCAGGGAAAACAGTGTCAGTTCTTTAATTACCCATGTAATTGGTTTTATTTGTTTAATACCATATTTTCTCCTTCTCCACTAGAATGTACAGCTGACTTGTTCACTGCTGTATCCTTAGCACCTAGAATAGTGCCTGGCTCACAGTAGACATGTAAAAAGTATTTGCTGAAAAATAAATGATGACCACCTCCCCCCTTCTAAAGAATTGTTGACTCCTTCTCCATAAAATAAACCTTCCTCGACTGCCTCTACTAATCAGGATTCCCTCCCAACCAATTAGACGTGGACTCAATCTCTACCTCCCACTCCACATTCCAAAATTCCCATTCCTTTCCGTTCCAGAAGGACAACTCACTGACGTGAGTCAGTGAGAGGACCTACACTCCTCCTCAGGGTCTAATAACCCTCCTTTCCCTGCTTCCCCCACCTTTGGACTTTTAAAAACTGCAAAAATAGAAATCTGCCACGCTATCATGAAATATCAGCTGTCAGGAGGCAGGAACTGAGTCTCCCATAGGCATACAATCACCAGAAACAATGAAAAACAAACAAACAAAAAAACCAGCTAAGTTTTATCTCCAATGAGATAGATGCAGGCCAGTGTTTTGCTTGTTCTGATTTTAAAAAAACACAACAACTTATTTTTAATACTCCATTATGATAGAGTCAAATAGTATATTTATTTCTTTTTTTAAAAGGCACTAGCAGTATATCTAAGTTGTGTCTTCATTATTAGAAAAAATATTATGTTTATTAAAAATGTGTAGGCATTTAATGTGATGTTCCTTATGGTCAAAAATCTTTACATCATCCTCCTAATCTGGCTAAGGTGATAACATTAACATGAAACAAGAGATGTTTTGCCATTCCCAAAATATAACCAGTTGTTTGAAGTGTTTATAACCACTGGTTATGGGAATTTACCAATACAGAAATAAATTTGGATTTTCTGTGGCTGGAGTCAAATGGCTAATGCCAATATTAGCTAAATAATGTTGAGGTTGATGAAGTCTGAGTTGTAGGTATACCTTTTATTGAATAGCAACAGGAGTTTAGAAAACTCATTCTGAATATGGGCTATTTCTATCCCATGAAGGATTAATGTAGTCAGTATACCGACACTGACATTTTATTATAGTAAATGATCACATAGTCAAAGGGATTCATAAAAGCACCCCCCTCATGGCGTAACATGGTGGCTAAATATAGTGTGTGTTTGCTTAACTTGGCTTCGTACATAATAAATATTCTCTAAAAGTTAGCTATCATCATCTGCTTTGGAGAAGTTATCTGATTTCACACCTCATATAAACCTCAAACTCACATGGGGACTCCCCGATTTTGGTCCTTTTAACCCTCAGTTACCATTCTAAACCACACGTAAACAGGAGACTCAGTAGGGGCATGCGTAGAACCAAGAGGCATCAGGGATCATCTTTACAAAGTACAATTTTTTCAAAACTGCAGTCTCTCTTAAAACTTCCAAGTTTACTGCGATCATATTTTATTTTTCTTTCATGAGAAATTCTTTCTGAAATGTATTGCAGATGAACAAATAACAAAACTGACAAACATTGAAGTCTTACGGTTATCTGAACACAAAGAATAAAGTGTGATCGAATTTGTGTACGTTAGAGGTTAGTGTTTTCCTGTCCCTGGCTCTTACATGTTTAGAACCATTTCCTCTAATCACGTGTTTTGTCTTCTGGCTATGTTTTATCATTATCTACAAATTCAGTAAGTGGAACATTCATATTTCATAGTTGAGACTCAGTGAATCAGGATAACAGTATCGGAAAAGGAAAAAAAAACAACAAAATGTTAAGCCTTGTATATTTTGGTTTATATCATTTCCAATTCAGAGTTTTTTTTCTTTTTTTTTAAAGTGTCTTTTGAAAATACACATTTTAAACTAGCCAATTACATAAAGCTTGCCAGTTGGCTACTCCGATTCGGGAGAGGGACCGTACAGGTTGGAGGGGATTTACAAAATTAAAACGTATCTTTTTTAAAACCAAAAGAAACATACACATGTACTTCTAATTCACATAGCCTATTTGCCTTTACAGTCTGCTGATAAACAGTGATTTTTAAACATTGTATATAAATTAAATAACATGGAAAAAATAAATATGCTTTATTATATAAACACATAGAAATCTGTACTGCTCAAAATATTCAGATAATACTAGGCTTGGCTGCTCATAACTGTATTCAGAAAGTGTGGTGGTGATATTTACAGTCTTTATTTTTGCTAGAGATGGATGCAGTGAGGTGACAGAATACTGTTGTGTCAACATTTTCTCTTCCTACCTAGGGAAGCTGCAAACTTTAATGTGAAAATGAGGTAGTCACAAATTCATAAGTTGGCCAGGCAGAGACAAAAGCAGTTCCTTCGTGAGCTCATAAATTCTCATTATTCGGGTCGACAAGCATAATTCCAGAGCACCTAAAGCAAGGCTCAGAGAACACTTTCAGGTTTGTCATGTAAAACCCGAACAAGCAGTTTCTCCCAAGGAGAACCACTGTCTCCCAGATGATCAGCAAGCAGATACATGGGGAAGGGCAGAAAGGAATGCTGCGGGACCAGCTTGGACAGGTGATATCACCTGCAAGCTCTGCTACTTTCATTATGTCGGTGGACCTGCTTACTGTCCAATGCTGCGGATTTTTAACCTACTTTCTGCTGTTGGTTTGACAGCACAGAGCACTCTTTCCAATGTCCTCTCTAGTGATGGGATATGCACATTCCCTCATCAGTCTGCTTCCAGGACTCTGCCCCCAGGAGCTGGCTGAAAGGTGGATCAGTGTAAGAACCTTATTTGGAAATCAGCAAGTTACCAAGTAAGAATGCAAGGACACATCCAAAAGAGGACAGAAAAGGCTGGATTTTTGGAGGTTGTTTTTCACCATCACGATTCTCAATCTGCAATGACACGAGCCAGAACTAAGGGTCTAAAAGGGGTACTTGAACCTGATGTTCACCAATGGTCACTGGCAGCCACACTAACAGCGATGGGGCGTTTCTTTCCTAAATACCGCTTCTTAGTAACAACTGTTGAATGAGGCCATCTCCATTTTGACCTTGGGAAAGGCCTCCTCCCACAGCAGTAGTTGCTTCTGAACACTGTCTCTTGGGGGTGAAAATCTGGAGAGAGAAAGCAACCCTATGGAAGAACTAATTGCTACCCTTGGTCTCTAACAGGTTGAGCTGGCTTTCAAGAGAAAGCAACTGGTTAGCACCTCAAATATACTTTTTGTTGTTGTTAATTTCATTGTCAGTTAAAAGCACCATATGAGTGGCTTTATGGCTATTAACACGATTCACTGAGGTATGCTTCCATTTAGAACTGCTCAGAAATTGTACCAAAGCACCTACAAAAATCAACATAAAGGTAAAATCAAACTTCTACAGTAAGAATCTGAAAGACTGCCCTCACACACACACACTTTTAAGTAATATACTACAAATGTATCTATTTAAATAAAATGCTTTTGATGTCATTTAAAAAAAATCACAGTGAGAAGCCTTGCCCAGGTGGCCTTGCTCCTAAACCGCAGAGCCATTGAATATACACTCGAATAACGATCGCTCTACAAAGGAGGCATGAAAATCGTATTGGCAGCAAAAATAGTTTCAAAATCCATGTATTCTCTTCTGTGTATAACAGAGCATTAGCATCTCTCTCCCTCTCTTTGTGTGTGTGTGTGTGTTTCAGAAAACTGTGTGCAGGCCTAAGAACAACTACAATAAAAATCTTAACGTGTTCAGCTAAATTAGCAGGTAAGATTTCAAGATTTCAGCTCTTAAAACATCTGTGGGAGAGGAGGATGATCCTGTGTAAAAAAATTTGAGTGGTATTTAGAAAGCATTCAAGGAGGAGAATGCTATGGAAGCCAATAAAATATATGTTATACATTGTATATAATGTATAGGCATACACATATATGTATACAGTATATAATATTTTGTGATTATATACACATACACACACATCCTCTGAAGGTTAAGGGTCACTTTTTGGTGAAAATGAAAGAAAAACAACTTTTTAGAGGGCTAGTAGTTTCTGAGACACGTCTCCGAGGTGGTGTTGCGGTTGGCCAAGTGAACAAGGTAAAAATATCATGGGCTTAAGAGGGACAATTTCATGAAAAATAATCTGTCACAGGTGACTGAGGGAAGTGGGGAAGCCAGAGGATGCTCCTGACATCCCACAGTCATTTCTGATTGTTTTCAAGATGCTCATTTTGGGGGCAGTATCATTAGTACCGCAGACCAAATGCTGCGGGTGAATATACGTCTGACTCCACGTGGCGTTACCTAAGCTCTTGAATGGAAGCCCGACAGCCCGGCTGACTAGCATCAGAAGAGAGGATACTCTACATCTCTCTAGCTTTCTACTTAACACTAAGTACAGTAGTTACAGAGCTAGGTTCTACCTGCGGACACAATCTCAGACCCGAAACCCTTGGCTCTTAGAAGCATCCATAGGTGTCAGCCACTACACTTCAGCTCATCTGCTCTCTATCTAGTTTCAGGAATGGTTAAGACCTTTCCTCCAAACCCTCTGGAATAAAAAAAAAGGTTTGCGGATATGACTTCATATACTACTAAATTCAGATTCAGTGCAGTTCATGTATTTACAGAAACATTTACTCTATTTACACGAAGCAGCCCTAATGGTTCCACAGATGGTGACACAACTCAGCCAAAGGACTGTTTGGACATAGCCAACCTTCTGTTTGCCAAGAGCTGCCCCAGAAGTTTGCATAGTATTTACAGTGGCAAACCTGTCTCACGATGTCCGCTAAGCAGACAGCAAGGGAAGCCTAGGACTGAAGCAAAAAGTCGTCTCAAGCGATGGGCTTTGTGTCTTGGGGAAGGAGAGAGAACGTTTCGGATACCTCGAAAGGTTCCAAGTCACTGAGTCCAGTGTAGCTGGTCTTTTGCATTTTCACGATGATTTCAGTCTGTTTTGTGGGCACAGCCTCTGTGGTCACTGTGTTGAGTTTGTACCCGAGTCACACAGAGGCAAATTACAGTCATGGGAAAAAAAAAAAAATTGCTTTAGCCTCAATATGCAGGTATCTTCCCCCAAAAGTCAAAACTCCCATAATTTGGGAAAGGAAAGAATGTCTGCTATTGAGTTGTCTGCTGAAATCACTTTGGAACTTAATAACTATATGAACTTATTTCTTTAAAATATCTAGACAGTCTCGCTTTTCTAAAACAACAACAACCAAATGGAAGCTACTTTTTGACATTGGCCCCAGGCCTACATGAGGTACACTTATGTCTGTAGAGTCCCTTTGGCAAAATCACAAAACATTAAGGCTGTTGTGTGTCGGTATGAAGAAAATCACGGACCACAGCCCAGATTCAGGGATGCCCTTGTGAGTCGGACAACTGTCTGTCGCCGAGGAGTGCCCCAGAATACCTTGGAACTGGGTCTGTTAGTTAAGACAGTTTGGTTAATAAACATTAAGAGTTAGGGCCGTACCAAACTCCAAGGGCCGGTGTTCCATGCAGCGTCTTGAGGACAGATGTGCGTGTTACACTGCTCACGATCTGCAGGCTTATCGTGGATTTCACAGCTCAGATCTGGAAACCGTTCACCGCTGGGCCGCTGACAGACCACCAGTCTTGTCCGTAAGCCCCCGCCACATAGCTTAGTGCACTGCAGGAGGAGAAAGAGAAGCTGCATTCGCTCTGAACACCAATGACAAATCCTCTCTTCTCTCCTATGACACAATCTCCTCGCCAAACTCTATCACGGCACTGGGCAAGGGAAGCCTCGAGGCAGACCCAAGCTGAATTACCAACATATTTATATACAATGGAACCGTCTACCTTAATGGTAGACACTGGTTACTGAGTGCGTCCTCATCACCTGTACTACGTGCTTTCACAGGCTCTCTCTCATTAAGAGGAGACTCTAATATGGGCCCCATTTTACACATGGGACAAGCAGAGCTTAAAAGAAGTTAATTCACTCGATCAAGGTCAATGCAATAGCAAGTGACTAGGTAAGATTGTAGCCGTTTCTTTGATGGATACGAAACCAAAAATCTAAAAAATAAAATTCTCTACACCACCCAGTACCAAATAAAGGATGTAATAACTTAGTGGGGTTTACTTTCTGGCAACTTCTGAAAAGCTGTCACCAACTTTGGCTCTTCTGTGACTCCAATCTCCAGAGACCTTGATGATGTTATGATATTTTACGCTCTCTCCGAATCTCGGGATGACGATGACTTTCCCCGGGAAGAATAAACAAAGTGGTGGGAATGTTGGATGAAGTTCTGACTCTGGCTAGACCCAAACTTCTGAGGCAGGAACAAGTTGTATTTCTTGGACAGTGCTGCTGTGCTCACATCCAGGAACACTGACATTTGGCTCTCCTGCTGTGTCAAGGCCAGATCTCCCACAGAATTTGGAATGATCTGGTCTGTGCTGACAGCAAGCATCCCAGTGAATGCGTGTACTCTCCTGGCTTCAGTCCAATTACAGAAGCTTAATCACGGGCCCCATCGGACAGAACTCTATGAGGAGATTTGGGAAACCCGTAATACATGAGTCTTGAAGCCTGACTCCCCCTTCCTGCCTTTCATCAAGGCCTTCCAGAAAGACGTACTGTCAACAAAAGTCAACAGAACACTCTGTTACAACTTCCTATGATTAGTAGGTTATGGAAAGTGTGGACATGGGATTTCGGTTAGCCAGGAGTGTGGACTAATGTGCCCATCCATCTCATTTGTCTTTGTCCCCCTCTTGGCACTGGGGTCTCCAAGATGTTAATCCTCGTGTTTTATTTTATAAATTTTACAGTCAAGACAGACCAATGCAACAAGCTCTATGTATGTGCTCTCCCTGTGAACTCAAGAGTAGAGAGATACATTGTTGGTTAATTACACACAAAACAATAAGCATCTAAACCCTACACAGAAGAGCGGCTGAAAACCCTGTTTGATACTACTACTACTAACGATAAACATTGGTAGTAGTAATGGTGATGATTATCATTATTATATCATTATTATAATAGCAGTTAACTCTCACTGAATGTGCTAGGTATTTGACATGCACTATCTCATACAGTAGTCATGAATTGGTGACATTATTATTCCCATTTATAGATGATGCTACAGATGTTTGCCAAAGTTATGTAATTTGCCAAGGCTACAAAGTTTATGAGAGTCAGGGATGGGAATGGATTCCAGCTTTGTCTGCTCTAAACACTCTACTGCTCCTCATTGGTCATAGGATGCCCTCTTTTTTTTTTTTTTTTTAACATTTTATTTATTTGACAGAGAGAGAGAACACAAGTAGGCAGAGAGGCAGGCAGAGAGAGGGAAGCAGGGTCTCCGCTGAGCAGAGAGCCCGATGAGGGGCTCGATCCCAGAACTCTGGGATCATGACCTGAGCTTAAGGCTCAGGCAGAGGCTTAACCGACTGAGCCACCCAGGCGCCCCATCGCCCCGCCACTCTTAAAAGGTAAGAGGTGAAGAATCCTCTTCTATCATTAAAATGCATCACCTCTGATGGGAATAACAGCACCTGTTCATTCTGGTTTCATCAAGCATTTGAAATCCTAGGATTTGGTTTCATCAAGGATTTTAAGGATGCCATGGGAACAAGAGAGCATCATAAACACCCCCAAACTATGAAAAAGATGGTAACACTTTCATGGACCAATTTAACACATATTTCCAATTACCTTAAAATGGCCCATATTTTAATCAGCAGAGGTGAACACACAAGTTGACCGAGCATTTATCTGCATGCTTTCCTAATGTTCCTCTCCTAAGTATTTAAAAACTCTCTCTAATTGGTAATAAAGGTACTCTTAAAATGGTCCAGATTTAAGACAGTTCTCCTAGATCATCCCAAATCACGAAGCTTTCCCTAGAACTCGTTTTCCATCCTTAAACTATGAATGGCAGCACAGTCTGGTCAGCAAAATCGCTCTGTGTTTCTTTCCAAAGGACATACAAATGGATGGCTCTCGCTCACCTCTCCCCAGTTGCCATAAGCCCACTGAGGACAAGGGCCAGATTCACAGGCTCTCTGCTCATCGGGTTTTATCCTCTCCATGCAGTCATTTGCGGTGTATCCATTTTCGTCCTGACACACAACCACACGCCGCTGGGACCCACCAGCACAGGTACTGGAACACTGAACACATCAGACATTAGTCAGCAGGTTAATGCCCACCTCGACCTGCAGCTTAGGGACACAAAAAGTGGCTGGTTGGAAGGTCAGAGACAAATGTGACAGAATGTACTCTCAGGTCGTCCAGACAATGGGCAGAAAGCAAGCACGAGAACTTCCCTTCTGGGGGGCTTTCTCCTGCACATGCCTTCTAAAGCCCTGGACGGCAGAAACAGGGCTCCTCCTTTCCACATATTAGGACCTCAGTAGGTGTTCAAAAGATTCCCCCATGAATGATAATGTCTTGTGACTTCCAAAGCAGTCCCATTTATTGTCCTCCTTTAACCCCTTTGCATCCCTGAGAAGTACAGAGGTGTTGATGGACACCATAGTCTATGAGAAACTCTTTTCTTTTCAAAATCCAAGTGCTTATTTAGATCCAACATTTGACTGCCCTTTCAACACAGAAGTCAAATCACCTGCTTAACGACACACCAGTTATTGAATTTGAGCCTCCATATCAACTCATTCAATTACCCAAAGCATCATGGAATGTCACTTAGACATCACTTCCTCACAGGGAATGTTCCATTCTCTCCCTTCACAACAGCCCTGACTTCAGTGGCTGATGGCAGCAAGATGTGTTTTTTAATTTATTTTTCCACTTCCACAAGGACCTTAATTGGATTCCATATTGACAAGCCTCTCTTCAGGGGTACTTTCTGTCTACTGTTCTCTCTCATGGTTGTCACTGAATTGTGTTTGCATTTCAGCTGATTTCCCACACGAGCTTGTCATAGTTCTCTTACTTATCTACATCTTGAGTGGTTTTTTTTCTTTCCACAATGCTCTTATCTTTTCAAAACCAATGTGTTTACTAGTATCCTCCACTCTGACCCTTAACTTGTAAAATCAGTTTGCCTATTAAAAAAACCAACTAGTCCTCAAAGCAGTGCAATTCCCATGAGTTATTTAGCAAGCCTCCAACTGCATTGGCAACCTTTTTTTTTTTTTAGTTCTGGGTTCTGATGGCAGATTTGTGCTTTTTAGGAACCCCAGCTCAAACCAGGGTTACTTCAAAAATACCTGGAAACAATGCTTCTTGCTGGTCAGCTTTCTCCAAATAAAGCTGTGAATTTATTTTTGGGCTTACTGCATTGAACCTAAGCTCAATTTCTCTGCCAATACGGACAAATTATGTGTTACTTTAAAATACATTAGGTTTAACTTTAAAATGTTGAACAGGAAATCCGATTTACGACTTCTCTCTGAGAAAACACTTAGGCAATTTCTGATTTCTAAAAATTTCATCTCTATTCCCTGAGGATTCTGATATAATGACTCTGAACTTGAACACACTTGTTTTCTCTTTTTAAACAGCTTAGGACATCACAGAGAGCACAGCATTATTATTTTAATTGACTTTGGGGACCAGAATTTATAATGTTAGGAAGGAACTTCCATATTGTAAGTATATCTGTAATATAAATTTGGCCCTTGAATTTTTCCCTTGATGATACAATCTTGGATCATTCTTTTACTACCTCACCTGTGAGCATTACTGCCTCAGTGAAACGGTAAGCTCCTTGCAGGAGGGTTCAATGTCATTACCTGTGTTTCTGCTGGCTCCCATAGCACCAGTCCCGGGTTATGTACACCACTGCCTGTCCAATTAAAGTCAGTGGAAACAAGAGCTCCATAAACCACAAGCTACCCTCCCTCCAATATGGCTGACTGGAGCAAAGCTGGTCACCTGATGTGAGGACAACCAATCCACTGGCTACCCAGTGACCAATCAGACGTTTCCTACTGAAAATCTGACCAAAGAGGTGGAGATACTGCTTAGCTGGGGTCAAGCAACTACACTGTATAGTCTTGAACTATCTGAACTCAGGGCCTGTTTGGGTCTTTATGATCCCATGGACAAGTTAAGTGCTGTACATAATTCTTCTCCAGGTTCAATTTGGCCATTTTTTTTTTTTTTTTAATTAGCAGGGATTCTTAGTTCCATTCCATGTCATAGAATTTCACTTTCAACTTTGTTAATAATCATAATCTGCCTGTCTTTTTTTTTTTTTTAAGACTTTATTTTTTTATTTGAGTGACAGGGAGAGAGAGAGAATCTGAAGCAGGTTCTGCGCTGAGCACAGAGCCTGACGCTGGCTCAATCTCACCGCTGCAAGATCATGACCTGAGCCAGAGGCTTAACCAAATGCATCACCCAGGCACCCTGCTGCAATCTTCCTGTCCTTTTAAGAGGATGTACTTCCCTAGGTAAACATTTCTCCGAATAAAACCTGCACCCATCATTCGAATTGGCCAGAGTAAGTAGGAACAGTCTTGGCAGGAGCAAGAGGCATCTGTCTTTCTTACCTGCCTAGCATACTTCCCCTCATATCTGGAACCCCAATTCTCCTTAAAGGGACCATTTCTTCTCCAATGGATGTCATCTTGGTGGGACTACCTATTAAAATACACTGCCCTACCCGGTCAATGAGTGGGCAGGTACAACAAGCTGGGTCTATGAGACTTTCCTGGGAATTTGAATCCTGAGCAGGGTAGATGAAAATTAAAAGGGATTTATTAAGACAGAAATTCCCTACAGTAATTATCCTCTAATTTCTGCTCCGTCTAGAGAGGGGTTGGCAAGATACAGCATGAAGGCCAAATATGACCCACTACCTGTTTTATAAATAAAGTTTTATTGGAACACACCCATGCCCACTCGTTTATGTATTGCCTATACCTGCTTTTGTGCTCCAACAGCAGAGCTGGTTAGTTGTGACAGAGACTATATGATCCACATCACAGAAAAGACTTACTATCTGGTCCTTTGCAAAATAGATTTGCCAACTGCTGTGCGAGATCCCTGGGGATGCTTTGCCCTCTGTCTTTACCGGGGCCAAATGAAAAGTGCTGTTTGTTTTATTTTCACTTGAGGCAGCTGCTTTTCTTTTGTTCACAACCAGAGACTCCTAATTGGTAACAAGGGGGAAAGTCTCACACAGGGTTCAGGTTTATGCAGAAATGTACTATCAAATGAGGTTTTTATGCCGGGATCCACTGAAAACATTAGATTCCCATCCCCCAGTGTTTATGATTCTTTGCTGCCTTTCCTGCCATGGAAAGCAGGGAGAATCACACAGTTTGTATACTGCACCAAGCAAAGATGCATGTACATTCCATACACTCCTGGGAGCAGGTCAGGCACAGCAAGCTAGAGCTGAAAAAAATCACATTGTCCATCTTCAGCCTCACTTAACTTAGGGAAAAAAAAAAAAAAATCCCCAAACAAAAAACAGGCACAATGAGACAAAGAATGGTACTGCCCATTGCTGCAAAAAGGTTACTTAATCCTCCCTAATTGGGAACACTGCCCAAGGGCAGAATCATTCAATTTTAAAAGAATGCATCATCTCCAAATGTACTCCTAAGTAAGAATAGTTTTGAATTTTTTTTTAAAAGGAGTTCTAGTGCTATCATTAGAATACACATGTGAGTTTTGAAATTTTTCAACCAGAAAAATTGTGGGACACTCAGTGATTACCTCCACTGATCACCCTTTAACTTCTCTGAACCCAAATTTCTTTTACCTCTCAGACAAAGGAAGCCTTAAAATGCAGAGCAAGAAAGGAGAGTGAGAGCGAAGGTCCTGAGCAATGGGGCAGATGTCCTGCCTACAACCAATGCTTTTCCTGAGTCAAAGTGCTCAGTGGCTAATCAGTATTCAGAAGAAAGGAAATCTCGTTTACTGAAACATAACCATGGTGGGAGGCAGTTTCCTTCTAATGCTTTTTAGTTCAGAAATAATTAAGCATAATTAGTGGTACAAAGGAAACTATGAGTAAACAATTAAAATGAAGACCCCAGAGTGATTACTGGACACCTTCTAATTCCTCACACCTCGACAGGGTCCCTTGCTACCTTACCTCTCCTGCAATTCCATTAGAGATGTCCAGTATTCCACAATATAATGATTTGGGGATAATTATTCAGTAAAAAACCCTAAAAGATTCTACACCTATTTTCCCTGTGACTATTAAAAATCTTTCAAGATCTTCCTAATGTGAAGGATAATGATAAGAATAACGAGGAAGTTCTCAATCTGTGGGGGGGGGGGGGCGGCGGGCAGCATGCAAAGGACTTTACTGCTGTCATCACATTTGTTTCTTACCACAACCCAGAAATGCTGGAATTATTGTTTACTTTGTTTTACAGATGAGGAACCTGAGGCCCATGGAGCATATGGGACCCACTAAAGACTTCAAAATTTGAAAGTGCAAGTCTTTGGCTCAAAGTCATCTTCACTTGGAGGCTGTGCCGTTGGCCATCAGGCATGGTACTTCTACCCCAAGCACAGAATTATCTAGACTAGTGTGGCCCCCAATCCAGGACAATGAACCACTACTACAAATTACACAGCAACCGTGCCACTTTGAGACTCTGGTCATCTGGAAAATAGCAAGAAGGAAAATGACCTTCCTAAGAGCTCCCTTTCAGAAAACTTCCTCGATCCTTTTAATTTCCTTATGGGTAGGAGCTGCCTGTGGCTCTAGCCTCTGGGATTCCTCTTTACGGCATCATGGTCTTCCCAGTACCACCCAGGAGCCACGAGATCTTGTGGGCCAGCTGGGACATACCCCTTCCACCCAGGTCAGGTAGCTTACAGCAGACACTATTGGTGGATACCTTTTCAGGGACTGCAATGAACCCATGATGGTTCGCCAGAAACAGATGAAAATGTAAAATACCAATCCCCCGCGACACAAAAGGCTTCAGAGGTGTTTCTAATCTGTTTGCCTCCCAAAGCTGAAAGCGTGGAAGAGAAGAAAGCCAAGTAGAGAGAGACGTCAGGGAATACTCACTGCTCCCCAGGGGCCAGTCCTCCACTGGTTTCCCCCGAGCACATGGGTGCGGCTGGGCCCAGCGCTCCGGGGGCGGAAATCCTCACTGTGGAAGGGGTGCTGAGGGAGACCACTGTCTGGGGTCCGCTGAGGGCACGGCGATGTGGAACAGTCCTGGTTGGTTTCTGGGATGTAATCTGGGTCACACTCGCTCTGATCAATCACGTGGTCACTGTAGTTGACACATACTACTTGCCGGGTCGCCCTGCCTTGTCCACACGTCACGGAGCACTATGTTGAACATCCAGAAAGAGAAAGGATTGGTCACTGGCAGTCACAAACCCATCCATGCACATTTTCTGTGAACGGCCCGCTGCTCACCCTGCTGCTCAGGCCCCCAACCTTGGCGCCATCCTTGCCTGCTCCCTTGTCTTTCCACCCTCCAGCCATTTCACAGAGAAACCGTCTGCTCAGTAGTCACTCCACACCCCCAATCCAGCCACTTCTGGATGACTTCGTCATCTTCACAGTTACCTGCCCCCGCCCGGACTACTGGAGTGGCTTTTTCAGCTGGGATCCTGCTTACAATCTGGACACCCTCCACCCCAGCCCAAGTCTGTTGTATCACAAACCACGGCCCTTACAAATGAAAGATCAGGCCATTCTCTCCAGTGACTTCCCAATTCACTCTGAATAATGTCCAAAGTCCTCATCTTGGCCTGGAAGGCCCTGGAAGGAAGGCCACCTCCTTGACCCATCTCCTGTCACTCTCCACTCACTGCACTTTAGCTAAACTAGGCTTACAGATGTTCCTTGAATATGCCAAGAACTCCTTACTCAGGATCTTTGCACCTGCTGTACCTTTTCCTCTACAACACAGATGTCCATTAGATGCACTCCCTTACTTTATTCAAGTCTTGCTCAATGTACTATATGGCCTTCTTTGACCACACACTTAGACTACACTGTCTGAAAGCACATCCCAGCTTTCCCTATGCCCTTATTCTGCTCGACATTTTTCTAGTACTTGTCAGTGTTTGTTGCTATATAGAGCTATTTCTTTATTTGTTCACTGATTGGAACCTCCATCAGAATGATATCTATGAAGGCCAGAGCTTTATTATTTGCTGTTCATTGCTTTTTCTATACTAAGCTTTTACAAATATTTAGTGCACAGACAGATGTATTTAATGGATGGATGGATGGATGGATGGATAGACAGACTGAAAGCTCAAGGCATGAGAGTGAGATTACCTACCATTTATTGAGCACCTACTTAGTACTAAGCATTTAACATAGGTAATCTCAAATAATACTTACAACAATCTTGTAAGGTAGGTATTCTTCTTTGGTCTTTTAAGAGAAGAAATTGGGCTCAAAAACTTTAACCAGACTGCTCAAGGTCATACGGCCAGTAAATGTTAGGATCCGGATTTTTACATGGCTCTCTTTGACTCTACTCAAATTTCATACATACGTCATGATATTTATTGAGCTATTACTTCTCTGTTTTCCTTAGGGCTTCTTTTCACCTATCCTAAGCTTTATATTTCCTGGGCTCTGGGATTTTTGCAAGGCAGAAAGCAGTAACTGCCTGAAGACAAAGGTTTTCCTTTCCTTTCTTTCTTTTTTAAAAAAGATTTTATTTATTTATTATTTATTTGAGAGAGAAAGAGAGAGTGAGAGCTATGGGGCATAAAGGGGAACAGAAGGAAGAGGCAAGCAGATGCCACGTTTGAGTGTAGAGCCCCACATAGGGCTCCACTCCACGACCCTGAGATCATGACCTGAGTGGAAATCAAGTTAGATGCTTAACTGACTGAGCCACCCAGGTGCTCCAAGAAAGGTTCTTCTCCTTTTATAGAAGCCCACCGATGGTGCCTGGTGTGCACAGGAGGCCGAGCCCATGGCACCAGGTGAGGATTCCCACCTCCCACTCTGGACAGGGAAGCCAAAACTTCAAGAGACTGTGGTTACAGGAGGCATCCAGACTCCAGGCAAGAGGACCTCTCCTTACTCCCCCTTCTCTCTGGCATTTGTAGTCTGCCACCAGCCTACTATATTCTCATGTGACTCAATTAACACAAGGTTTTCCAGTCAATCCAACAGGATGGGGCAAAGGAAACTGCTCACTGATTTACATGCTTTAACAGCATCCATTTCTTGTACATCTGGTTAAGATTCATACCAGCTGTACATATAGGAGGCAAAATAATTTAAATTACAGACTAAGTCCAATTATAAAATAATACCCATTGACATTTGGGACCTGTCACTAGTCATCCTCTTATGGTTCCCTCAGTCATTTCCCAATTCCAAAAAATCCACTCGCTTACAGGGCTCCAGTCCAAAGCTTTCCACCGTCCACAGGGGGTCACAGAACATTCTTCCTTTGCCACCGGTCTGGGCAGGGTCACACAGGCGCTCTCGTCAGCCACAGAGCCGTCCTCATCCCGGCAGCTGACGTATCTCATCCGAGTACCTTTTCCACAAGTGGCTGAGCACTGGGTGTTGAAATAAAATAATGCAGGTGTGTTATTTTGAAACGCTGATTCACTGGACAGTAACCTACTTCCTGCAGTCATGTCAGAGAACCCCCGCCTCCCCTTCCACCCTCTCTAGGTCTTCCATCTATTTCTTACTGGTGTCCAAGACCCAAATCGCCACTGGGTTCTTGGTGCACTGTGTGTGCTTCTCCTTGTTTCCGGGACAGCAGGGGGAGGGTGACAAGATGGTAATTCGCAGTCCTAGATGGGGGAGGGGGACAAAAGCCAAAGTTACCGTGAAGTCCATGCACACTTTAATTGGCAAGGTGAACACAAATTTAAGGGCTAAGAATTCTAAGACCTCAGATTTCTGTGTGATTCTGGGCAAATCATAGGTCCTCTGTCAGCCCCCATGTTTTCATCTATAAAATGGGCCATAATCTGAGTCACTCTGAGTGTGCCCTGATATTTCCTGAATGATGTTTAATACAATAGTTATTTGCCTGTTCAAGTGGAAAGAGACAAAAATGTGGTAAAATGGCACCTAAGTAGGGAAAGAACAGGATATCCTTTTAAAATGATCAACTGTCAATTTTTACAAGGTCTGAAGACAAATCCTGTTCTCACATTTCTATTAATTTCCTAATCAGAATGTGATAATCAGGAACTGGTGTTCCAAGTTTCCCTAAAGAGAACTCCCATGGAGCTGATGATGGTCAAATCTAGATCCAAGGGGTATAATCATCATGCCAATGCCTGAAACGGATAGAACCCTCCTCGATCACTCAGAGGAAATCCCTACAGTGAACTGAGGTTATCTGCTATAGATAACATTTTCAGATTTATAAATGGGAAAACAGAAATGAGTACTTGCTCACAATTCAGCAAATATTCTTTGAGTAAGTATGTATCCGTTAAATGCCTGAGATGTCCAGGCATGGCACAAAGTGCGGTGACCTGGGTGCTCAGCCCGGTATCAGGGAGCTTCCAAACTGAAGGGGAAAATTCTATTTCTTGGCTCCTGACCCTGCCTATTCTTCTGCCTATGGTCCAAAGAAAACCACAGGCTACCTTTCCCATAGTGAAGAAATTGTCCATATGCTTCAACTGCAGGAGCTGCCCTATACTCCATCAGATCTTAAGGAACAATTCAGAAAGAAATGTATATTTTGAAGCTCTAAGGGTGTTGCTAAGTCCTCACCTCGTGACCGTTTAGATGTAATAGCTAACATTTCACAGGCATTTAGCTTGTGGTTTAGAACATGTCAGCGATGTAAAAAAAAAAAAAAAAGATGACACAAGTCACAAGTGGTATTTTATCATTCATCAATGACAACATGGACAACAATGCTGTATTCATTCACTTTTTGACACTCTTCGTCCATTGTTAACAACACACATGGAAATGTGCTTAGAACAGAAGCAGGACATTGGCCAGATGGGGCCCCAGGGCATGAGCTCTGGGCATGGTCAAGGTTCAAATCCTGTCTTTGGCAGTCAGCAAAACTGATTTACAAACCCAAGTCTTCTCCTTACACAGTCTCTTTGCATAAATGATGCTAAATCCAGACCCACGAAGAGGAAGGTGCTGGTAGTGATTGCCAACTGGCTCTCTTGAGAAAAAAGGTGTACGTGTGTGTATTTGTAGAAACGTATTTACACACACACACACACACACACACACTACAGGCGCATGTACGTCTATACTGGTATATAGATGTTTGCTTATCATAAATTTTACTGACATAAAATTTTACTGATATATATGCCACACAGTTTCCATATAACAATAATATATACAATTCTTCCTTTAAAATTCCATACAGTCAATTGAGTCTCACAGAATACTCTGGCTGATTTTTGTTGGATTCTTGGATCTGTGGCCCCAAAAATGGTTGTACTCGCTGAACAAGTACAGTTCTGACATGAGTGAGAGTTGATATTTTATGTTGAAGAGTAAGGTGACAGGGAAACAATCCAGATCGATGTCAGAATTCCATTCCTCTACCAATGACCTGAGTGACTCCTACGCCAAAGCAGACAATGATTTCCAAATGCCAGAAGGGTATTTCCTTCATTTGATGTGTTATTTACAACATGACAACCCTGGACGCGAGACTCTTTGAGGCATAATGTAGATTCTGCGTCATCTACATTATTATTATTTTCTCCATCACTTTCCTCAGTCTAAAAAAATAATTTAAATCTAGAATTACAGCATTTGCTGATTTCTGTGGCGTACACACTGCCCTAACAGCCGATTTGAAGTCGCCAACATGATGACCGCGAAGACAGACTCGGGAAGAGGTGTGCTCTAGCCTCACCGCTGTTCCGTATTTCCACCTTACAGATACAAATGTTACTGTAAATCACCGCAGGAGCACAGAGCATCGCAAGATGGAGTAAAGCAGAGAGAGAGTGACAGGTAAGGCTGGAGTACGCAATCAGCTTTGTTTTAAATACCATCTATTTAATCACAGGTGTATATTTTCCATTTTTCATAATGCTTCTGTTTAGCAACCAGCTTGCCCAATTCCTGAGAATTTACCAATGAGCTCTTGTGGGCTGGCGCAGAGCTGCTCCAACACACGGCACTAGCTGCTACTCCCGACACTGATGTCACTTAAAAAAATGTCCGAATTCAAGAAAACAGAACCATACGATCAACAGTTGCTAGCCAATAAAGTGATCAGAATCAAATGTACATACACTTCAAAGAACCAGAGAAGAATGATACTGTTTCATCATCTTTCATCATCACCAAGAATGATACATCAAAATATTCGATTCAAGATGCAGCAGATAGGTACATCGGGACCATTTAGTTAATCAGCCGGTGGCTCTACCTACACGCTTACATATGAAAGGACTTCAACTGTAGCTGAACCATGGGGAAGGGCCAGCATCTCGGTGCCAAGGCCAAGCCCTGAGCTGGACAAAGGAGACTTACCTGGGTATCAGTTGGTCTAGTTGCTGCATTGCAGTCATTGTCATCTACCACGGACATGTAAGTCCCAATGATGCATTTCACTGCTCTTAGCTGGTATCCTTGTCCACAAGTGACACTGCACTGAGGGAAAGAAATACAACAAAAGGTATGCACATTTCAGCAAATTTTACAAGAAAAAAAATTTTCCATCATAGTGGAACAGAGGGCTGGCGCCCAGAGAAATTAAGTAAAAGAGAGCAACCAGCTCTGCACACATTATACTCATCGATATCACTTAGATACTTGGAATCATTTCTACCTCCCACTGGAATTTTATTTGCAGGAGTTCAACTCCTTGACTGTGATTCGATACATCCCTATTTCAAAACCTACTACAAAGCTACAGTGATAGAAGCAAAATAGAATAGAATTGAGTCCAGCAATAAACCCAGACATCTATGGCCAAATGGTTTCCAACAAATTCTCAGCCATACGATGGGCGAGAGAATAATCTTTTTAATGAGTGGTCGTGGCACAAGTGGCTATCTATATAGAAAAGCGTGGCGCTGAACTCCTAACTCACACTGTACATAAAAATTAACCCCAAATAGATCAAACACCTCAACATAAGAGCTAAAACTATAAAACTCTGAGAGGAAAAGATTATCTAAAAGCTTTGTGACGTGGAATTTAGTAATGATTTCTTGGATATGCCACCCCAAGCACAGGCAAAAAGAAAAAATAGACAAGTTGTATTTTATCACAATTTGTGATAAAATCACATCCTCAATGGATACCATGTGCAGAGTGGAAAGGCAACCTACCACAGGATTGGAGAAAATATTTGCAAATCAAATTATCTGATAAAGGGTTGAAAACCACAATATAAAGAATGGCTAAATTCAACAGCAAAAAGCAGACTTCATTAAAAAATAGGAAAAGAAGCACTGTTAAACTGTATGCTTGGGGCGCCTGGGTGGCTCAGTTGGTTAAAGCCATTGCCTTCAGCTCAGGTCATGATCCCAGGGTCCTGGGATTGAGCCCCGCATCGGGCTCTCTTCTCGGCAGGGAGTCTGCTTCCCTTCCTCTCTCTCTGCCTGCCTCTCTGCCTACTTGTGATCTCTGTCTGTCAAATAAATAAATAAAATCTTAAAAAAAAAACAAAACAAAAAAACTGTATGCTTAAGGGGCACCTGGGTGGCTCAGTCGGTTGAGCTGGCTCTTGATTTCTGCTCAGGTCATGATCTCAGGTTGTGATCCTGGGTCATGGGATCAAGCCCAGTGGGGGCCTCTGCATTCAGTGTGGAATCTGATTGTCCCTCTCCCTCCCTTACTCTCCCTCTGACCCTCTCCCTGCTCTCTCTCTAAAGTGGATAGGTAAAATCTTTTGGAAAAAAAAAAACCAAGCAAAAATAAAAACCAACAAAAAACTGTATACTTATAAATGGTTAAGATGGGGGACGTCTGGGTGGTTCAGTTGGATAAGTGTCCGACTCTTGACTTTGGCTCAGGTCATGATCTCTGAGTGGTGAGATCGAGCCCCACGTCAGGCTCTCTCTCTCCCTTCCTTCTGCCCCTCCCCCAGCTCTTGCTCTCTCTTTCTCGCTCTCTCTCAATAAATGAATAAAATCTTAAAAGAATAGTTAAGATAGTAAATTTGATGTGATATGTTTTTTGACCATAATTACAATTTTTTAAATGGGCAAAGGACGTGAATAGACACTTCTCCAAAGAAGATATACAAATGGCCAACAAGCACATGAAAAGATTCTCAGTCCCATTTGTTATTAGAGAAATTACAAAATCAAAATCATAATGATATACTACTTTACTCCCACTAGGAGAGCCATAAATGAGAAGGGGGGAAATAAAAGCATTGGCACAGACAGGGAAATCGGAACCCTTGTGTGTTGTTGGTAGGAATGCAAAATAGTGCCGGTTCTGTGGAAAACGGTTAAAAAGTTAAACACAGACTTACCATAGGATCCAGCAATACCACTCCTGAGGATATACCCCAAAAGAATTGAAATCAGGTACTAAAACAAGCATTCATACATGAACATTCATCTCAGTCCCATTCACAACATCCAAAAGGTACAAACATCCACACGTCCAGCCAGGTATGGATGGATAAACACATGAGGTACATCAGCACAATGCAATATTACACAACCACAGAAAGGACTGAGGTGCTCCAATTCAGACCCTGGAACATGTATGCTACATGAAAAATATCAGAAGCCAAAGGTCACATATTATATGATTCCATTTACACAGAATACTGAGAAGTAAATCCATGAAAGTAGAGAACAGACTGTTAGTTGCCAGGGACTATAGGGTTAGGGGAAAATGGGGAGAAATGGTTTTCTGGGTACTTTGGGGTGATGAGAAAGTTCTGGAACTAGCGGGGGTGGGCAGGTGCACTACATTAGGAACATACTAAAAGCCACTGAGCCGTTCACATGGAACTGCTTAGTTGTGTGACATGTGTCTTACTTCAAGTAAGAAACAGACTAAATACGCTCCTAATATTAGCCTAAAAATATGAGAAGAAAATCAGATGTATCAATAGCAGTAATCTGTGTGGAGTTAAGGAATGGGCTTTGTTTTGTTCTTTTTGCTAAATTACGTTTTGCAAAATTTTCTCTTCTGGCCATGTATTACTCTTAAATAATATATTAAAAACACACACACAAAAAACAGTCTGTTACCCTGAGTTGCATGTTCAATAAAAGGGAGAACAAATCTCTGGCTAGGATTGGTCTGGTGTAGACACAGATAAAAAAAAAAAAATAGGCCCATTAGTTCCAAAAGATATTATACTCAAATCTTCATAGTGATTCTGAGCTGGGTTCTCTCTTTGTCTTTCTCTTATTCCCTAAGAGTTATACAGATGCAGACAAAAAGGAGGCTAGACTTAGGAGTGTAAGAGATTCTCCCTGTTTAGTAGGATCAGACATGATCAGCTCCTCTGCAGCCTGTGGGTGGGAGGGTTCCCAAGAGTGTCAGTTTGATAAAATTGTAAGGGGAGGGGCGCCTGGGTGGCTCAGTGGGTTAAAGCCTCTGCCTTCAGCTCAGGTTCATGATCTCAGGGTCCTGGGATCGAGCCCCGCATCGGGCTCTCTGCTCAGCGGGGAGCCTGCTTCCCTTCCTCTCTCTCTGCCTGCCTCTCTGCCTACCTGTGAACTCTGTCTGTCACATAAATAAATAAAATCTTAAAAAAAAAAAAAGAAAGAAATTGTAAGGGGATAGTGATAAAGCCGCTCCCATTTATTGCATGCATCCTGGAAACAGACCTACACCAGGAGAGTTGCTGTGGCTGGGCAAGGTCGGGGGAGAGTTATTCTTCAACACTGCAAGTGACAGCACACAGCTGGTTTGCTTCTCTTGGGAACTCAGAGTGCTGCTTAAATAGTACCTAGGACGCTTTTGCTTCTATATTAGGAAGGACTTAATTCCCAGAGCAGTGGCTTCTCAAATGGGAGCCTAAGGGAGACTTTTACTCTCTCCTTTAAGAATAGTTCAGGTTAGGTCTGTGGGACTTGCAGATTAGGGGACTCGAAAAAGATTCTGGCAAAGTGAGATGATCCTGCAACTTTTGATCAAATAACTTCTGTAGGAAGGGTCTGACTTATAATTGAGGGGTAAGCCCAAAAGTCCCTCCCAAATCCCGGTCCAGACGCCCAAGCTGAAGGCTCTGGACCCCATTCTGTGACGACCCACAGCAGCACGCTGGAAGACAATACCAGCCAGACACAAGATCTGTTGTCAGTTTGTTCCAACACTCCTGTGCTCGATCCACAGTTTTCACCCCAGGGCGAAGACCCGCCTACGGGTCTGCAAAGGGAACAATCGGCTCCAGGAGGGCCAGCAGCAATCCTCAGACCTGGGGCAAAATGGTTGCAGTTTCTCGTGTTCCATCCGGCGTCACGGCGGTATGGTGCAAGTCCCAGGACCCAGCCGTTAAATCCCCACCCCTGGAATGCCCCTCTGCAAGCCCTCTTCAGATAAGAAGGAAAGAATGTAGTTAAGAACTTTATCGTTCAAAATACCTGTCCCCAGGGACCCGCCTGCCAGGACGCACATTCTGGCTGCTGACACGTCTGCATGGAGGCCGGCTTGGTCTCAGGGTTGCAGAGTCGATCACTCAATCGATCTTCACCAAACTGACACCACACCTGGCGGTGCTTATGCCCTTTTCCGCAGGTGACCAGGCACTGTGGTAAAGAGCACAGCCAATCAGGGGTGTTCCTGAACAAAGTGTTGTGGCGCCTGGGGATTACTCACAGATTATCAGGAACACATGTGCTCCCTTCCCACAGCCATTCCTCTCTCTGCTAGCAATCTGTAAATTCATCAAGGCTCATTTTTCTTCCTTCCTTCCTCTCTTTCTTTCCCTTGCTCATTCTGTGTTTATTAAGGCTCTGGGACGGTGTCAAGCCCAGAATGAACTCAGCCTGGCACTACGCCATGAGACACACGTGTCCCCTGACTTATGACGGGGTTATATCCAGGTAAACCCACTGCAAACTCAAAGTATCCTAAGTAAAAAAATGCACTTACTACCTCTCATCAACCCCACTTCTGAGTAGAGGCCAGGCCTCCTGAAACGTGGCCGGAACACTCACATTAGCCTACGGTGGGGCCAAGTCGTCCAACACTGGAAGCCCAGTTTATAATAAAGTGTCGAACATCTCATGCAATTTACTGGATTCTGTACTGAAAGTGAAAGGCAGAGCTGTCAAGCGGACACAGGATGATCGACCCTCATGTGATTTCAACCGCACAGCTGACTGGGAGCTGCTGCCGCCCAGCACCATAAGAGAGTGTGTACCACCCACTGCCAGCCCAGGAAAGGATCCAGATTCGAAACTCCAAGTACGGTGTCTACTAAATGTGTATTGCTTTCACATCACCGTAAAGTACACAAATTGTTAAGTTGAACCATTGTAAGTCGGGGCGAGTCTGTATCATAACACAACATTCCGTGATTTTCTAGCGCAGGAGTTAAGCGTGGGGATTTTATGAGTCAGACCAATTCGGGTTTTAATCCTAATACAACCAGCTACATACAGGTACTAAGTCAAGTGACGGTTCTGTACTTCCGTCTCTTCTGTACTTTCTCATCTCTACAAAGGGATAACGATAGTTCCTACTGCAAAGGATTGTGAAGACCGAATGAAGATAATTCTAAGTAATGTGCTTAGCACATGTTCATTTAATAGATGTTAATTAAATACTGCCATCATTATTACCCAGGTGCATTGTGGAAAATTTGAAAAATACAGAAACATGTAAAAGAGAAAGCTGTAATAAACCAAAAAATTCTGACTACCTGGGGATCCTCATAATTATTTTGCTGTTTTCTTCCCAGTTTTTCAGGTTAAGGAATGCTGGATTACCCTGCATATATAGTTTGATGTCTCTCCCACATCCATTTTAGCAAGTCTTCTTGCAAAAAAGGTTAACTGATTTGAAATGATACCTTAGCTATTCTTAGCCATCTAGGTAAAACTCTAGCCCACTACCTCCTTTCATCTTTTTTTAAAACCAAACACTAGCTTTGATGCTAAGGCAGCTTGTTAACAGAACAAAACCAGTAGGTTTGTTGTTCACTTGTGCGGGAATCAGACACTGTTACTCACAGGTACTTGCTTGTCTACCGTTTCAAGGGCATTAATAATACCCTTTTAAGATTCGTATTGTATTTGCTGTTGAAAGTAAACAGTTAACACTGTGCTCACATGGTCGAGATAAGCATATGAGCATGGAAACTGTAGGAGAGAAACGAACACCTCTTTCCCTACATTTCTGACTTGGCCCATAAGTCAGGGACCTTCTGTTCCTCTTCCACTTGCCCCCGTGAGGGAAGGCTGAGGGAGTCGCCTGTGTGGTGCGAATCTCACTGGGCTGGGTCAATAGTGACAGCTAACACTGCACTGTTAGAGCCAGAAAGAGGCTACAGCTTTTCTCTCTTGCTGTCACCTATGCTAAGCGATGAGGGCTTGCCTTAGGCTTCATCAGGTCAGGCAGGAGAGAGGCTAAAGTCTGAAACACTCCAGCAGTCCTTTCTTTTCTAAGGTTTCCATTAGCAACGGGATGGGTAAGTCAGACAGGCCACTTACTGGGATCTAATTCTCTTATTTCACAGACAAGAAAGTAGGAAACCTCTTTTTTCCTTTAGCTTCAGTTCTAAGCCAGCACCGCTTTGTAATTAATAAAGCCCTAATGACTTAGCGGGGGCTCAAAGAGGAGGAAAGGGGAGAGATAAGAACTTCAAAAATCACCAACAGAAGCTATCAGGTGGATGATCCAGCCAAACCCACCGTGCCCCTGGGGTCACCGGTGGGCCGGTCACACCCAGCACAGCGCTCCTGGGGCTGATTGAGGACCTCGGTTGCTTCATCCAGGGCTCGGGGGGATAAGCGAACAGCAGGTGTAGACTTGAGGAGAGCTGGAGAGACTCAGAATTAGGGTAACAGAGATGACCTAGGGGAAATAAGAGCCCCCTTATCTCACCTCTGACCAGTCTGCCGTTTCCCACTGTGGACAAGGGAACTCACTGCATCTCTGAACAGTGACTTTCTCTTGATGTGAGCATTTGCTGTCATCCAGGACATCATTGCGAGTGTTGACACAAATAGCCCTTCTCCTCTGGCTTCCACCATCGCAACTTTTCGAACACTGGAAGGAAAATACGCTACATGAAACTGTTGTAAGTTTCCCCCCCAGCACGGTTGGGGTCCTAGCTATGCCTCCTTGTCTCTTTCAGCCCTTAAGAAACAACCACCCAGGGACGCCTGGGTGGCTCAGTGGGTTAAGCCTCTGCCTTCAGCTCAGGTCACGATCTCTGGGTCCTGGGATCGAGCCCCACATTGGGCTCTCTGCTCAGCAGGGAGCCTGCTTCCTCCTCTCTCTCTGCCTGCCTCTCTGCCTACTTGTGATCTCTCTTTCTGTCAAATAAATAAATAAAATCTTAAAAAAAAAAAAAAGAAACAACCATCCAACCGATCCAATTCTAGCTGTGATTTGGGGAGTATCTGTTCATGTTATCCATTTATCCACCAGGTTTATATTACAGTAAACATTAGTGAATCAGCATAAGAAAATAAAACTTGGAATGGCCTGTGGGGTATGGAGAAAGGGATTAGGTGAGTTGTTCCACCACTCTCAATTTTCCACATACCATGTTCAGTGTCATATGATCAGACATTACAAATGGATTACGGTCCTCTTCTGCAGAATGAGGTCAGGCATTGTAGATCAATCACAGAACTAATCAGTTCATCGATTAGCCACCATCAACCAATCAGACTCAGCATCCAAGAAGAAGACTCACTGAGTGAGAACCAACTTACTTCAGTCCATGCAGAATAGCGCCAGCCACCTGTGTTACATTCTCCTGAGCATTCTTCCTGGTTGCTCGGTTTGGGGTGACCACTGCAAAAACTGTCGTCAACCTTCTCGGTCTTCCCATCCAGCCTGCTGTATTTGGCACAGTAGATGTCTAATGTGCGGTACCCCAAGCCACACTGGGCACTACATTCACTCCGGCTGGCAATGTGCCACCTACGCACAGTGGGGAGAAACCAACATTTCCATTAAATATGTATGTCCTACCTATATTCAACTGGTAGAAGAATGGAGTTCTTTTTTCTTCTTTAACTCAAACACCACAAAACCCAAAGCTACAGTCAGTTACTGAAATCCAATTTAAAACCAACATATCCATGTATTTTTCATGGCTGCCAATGCATATGGATGTCACAGAGGGCTAGTCAGAGGTTCCATCTTTGTGAAGATCCCCCCTTGATACATTCCATCTGAAATTCAAGCATCCCCAAAGAAGAAAACATTGGAATGCAATGGAGCAAAAAGAACAAAACAAACAAACAAAAAAAAACGGAAAAAAAAACCCCAACAATTTTCTATTTAAAAGGTTCATGGAACTCAGCATTTCATTTCTTTTTTTTTTTTTTTTCAAACAGAAAGGATGGGGAGGGTTATTTGTTTGTTTCTGTTTTTGTTTTCTAGATGAAAACTGCATCAGCATTTCATTTCTTAAGAAGGCTGCATCTGATAGAGACCTGCCACTGGAAATGCTCCTTAGACAACTTCCTTTATATGGGCTGTGCTAAAACGTGTTCAGTGGCCATCCTGTGACTTCATAAAGGAATGAATAATTGGGCTGTAACTGTGAATTTCAAGTGTGCCAAACTCTGTGAATAAAGACTGAGTTCCTTTTAAACACGGACCACAGTCTATATAGTTTGATTAGACCATTTTAAGAAAAAGATTCAATTTTATTTTTAGAGCAGTTTTAGGTTCATGCCAAAACTGAGAGGAAGGTACAGAGACTTCCCATACGCCTTGGTCCCCACACCTGCACAGCCTTCCCCTTATTAGCATCTCCCCACAAAGTGGGGCATGTGCTTAAAAACTGACATATTCTTGGGGCACCTGGGTGGCATAGCGGGTTGGGGCCTCTGCCTTCAGCTCGGGTCATGGTCCTGGGGTCCTGGGATCGAGCCCCACATCGGGTTCTCTGCTCGGTGGGGAGTCTGCTTCCTCCTCTCTCTCTGCCTGCCTCTCTGCCTACTTGTGATCTTTCTCTCTGTCAAATAATCTTTAAAAAAACAACAACGAAAAACTGACATATTCTTTTAATGCCCCCCAAATATGGTCAGTGCTCAAATTAAAACATAAAAATTTAAAGCTGAATAGAAGAGTATAAATAAATGAGCTTAAAATGTAGGTTTTTCATTCAATTTAACAATCCAAAGATGATAATTTCTTCATAATCTCCATTTGAATTAACTCCTGTTAACTGTCTACTTCTCAGAAATTGGGTAGTTTGCCAAATACAAATGCCTTAAGAATTCTTCCATCCACACCTGTCCAGGAGCAGGACTGGGAAACATTGAGGAGTACTGGCCACAGGCTTATCTTGGAGTTCCTCACAGATGCTTAAAAGTAGGTCAGAGTTGACCAACTTCTCTATTGGGCATGCAAAGTGGGCTACTGCGATTTTCCGTTAGAGTGACACATATTTTGGGATTTTGTTCTAACCGGAACACGTTAAATGAAGGACTGTAAAACAATGCTTTATCTCATCCTGTCAAATTTAATCTGGACAAACCCTCACTTCCCTGAGGAAGTGAGGTAAAAATGTGGTCCAATTCAACAGAAGCATCTGGAACTTTCATCTGCTCTTTGATTTTTGGCTACCTTCTCTTACTTAGCCTTCATCACCATTTTCTCACGGAAAGCTTATCCATCCTGGGTGAGGGAGGCAGGAGTCCTGCCCCCACAAGAAAACACACCAGCAGATCAAGCGGAATAGGGTCTCCCTGATAGTCACACCATCTTTAGAATTTGAGCAGAGAACCTGGAAGAGTCTGGAAATGTCACAGCGTTGCCTTAGGAAAGTTCTCCTCAAAGAGCTATTATCGTCTGCTTCGTAGTCTCTCCCTGGAAGGTGGTCTTAACTTCAGTGTTTTGAATTCCTTCAGTTCATTTCATGTGACAATGCATTTTATTAGTATATTTCAGAGAAGCAAAGTATTTGTTATAAGTGGAAACAAAAAATGTACACGTCTCTGTGGGTGTGTGGGGCATTGTGGGAGTAAATAATACTAGGAATAAATTTGGGAACTACTGGTTTAAGCAGGTTTCTGTATTTCAGAACTTCTCTGGGTCTTCCAAATGTTAATCAACATGATGCATATCTACATAGGAGAGGAGAGAGCTGGTAAGGCTTCTTGAACATACTGGCTTACCACGAATCGTCTCGTGGAACTAGTGTTCCACAGACACGCTTTGAGAAAATTATTTCGAGTCCTACACATCAGTAACAGTCCTCTCTCCAGTCTTTCAGCACTGTCCATGGCTATTCAGCAGCAATTAGTATGAGCCACAGTGACAGTGACTGTCAGGTTTTTTGTGAGTAAACAGTTCGGCAATTAGATAACTACTTTTCTGAAAAGGTCTTAACTCTAATTTAACTAAGTTAACTCAAATGGCTGAAGCAATGGGCTTATAAGTATATTACTTACCTATAAAAAAATTAGAACTGCATAGTGTAAATGTCTGCCTTTTAATGTCTTGGGTTTTTTCTTTCTGCAATGACTTATCAATGTTTTGTGACAAACCCTTGAACAAACAGGTCAGCGACACTGCGTAGACCGAAGTCTATCCTTCATAGTATACAGAGCAATGCCCAGGCTATTTCATATTCAAACATGACACAGTCAACCTTGCAGGTAGATGGGAAAGCTTTAGAATTCTGTACCCGCTCACTATTTCTTATCTCAGATTTAATCTTAAACACAGAGTATTTTCTGTATCTAGACATCTGCATGAAGATTTTCTTCTAGTTCCTTCCATGACTTTACACTAGTGCATTGCAACTTTCATATGCATGAGATTTCTTCTACTGGGTGATATACAGTCTGGGTGTATAGAGAACAACATACGGGTACTCTGAGAGATGACATTTCCCCGTTTTCTGTTGACATTCGAACCAAACATTTACATAAGATACGACTCAATCATAACAATGCCTAGCACTGAGTTGTGAGGGTGAAATGAGAACTTCTCTTGGCAAATGCCATACTCTATTAGCTATTTTTAATTCTTAGGAGAAGAACAAGAAATCTGTGGGCATATGTCTTGGATAATTGGTTTCAGAGGGATGGAAACTTGGCTGAAGCTTATTTCACAGAAACACAAGAAGGGGAACTAAAGACCCCTATCTCCTCCTTCTGTTTCTCCCTCCTCCAAGACCCTCACAGCTCATAGTAAAGACCATGAACAAACACCGGCCTCACCTCAGGTCGCAGTCGGTGCCGCAAGGTTCGGTAATGGGCGCTGGCTGGGGCAGCCGGTCACATCTTTGATCAGAAACCGTAAGCTGATCAGATTCCCGGGTGCAAACAGGTTTTCGCTTCCTCTCCCCTAGGCAAGGAGGAAAAAAAAAAAAACTTAGAGAAAGTAACCAAAAGGAAATGAGATAAATCATATATAATATGACTACTAAGTCTGTGTCTTTGGAAAATAAAAGTAGCAGAGCTGATTTTGCTTGGGTTCCCACATATATATGAATCTTGTAGGGAGAGGAAACCCAACATATCCTTAAAGTTCAACTTGCCCCCCCCAAAATAACCAGAAAGATGCAGAGAAAGGAGATCAGAGAATTCATGCAGATAAAAAGTTTTATAGATTACATGCATTTGGCTGCTGCCAAAAGAAAAATCAATAAAAAGAATTAAAAAAACAAAACCAAAAACATCAAAACCTCAAATCCCCCAAACTCCACTGAAAAGTTGATACCTTGGCAGGGTTTGCTGCATGCTTGCCAGGGCCCACGACTGTTCCAGTAAAATTGCTGGGGCTTGTCTTCAATTGGAATATTGAAAGAATAGCGCACGTCAGGGTCGTATAACTTTCCCACCGATAACACCTGGCATGAGCAGACAAAATGGAGAAGATGTGTGCAGGTCCGGTGACACTACACGGAAGGAGAGGGGCACGGGCTCATTGTCCAGCTTTTACCTGAAGCAAAAGTTCTTGTTCAATGCGGTCTGTGGAGTTAATCCTTTCCACTACATTGTCAGACCCGCTGTACTCTATCACAGCATTCCCGATGCGGATTTCCCTTTTGGACATTGTGACAACAAAGTCTCCATTGAGCAAGAATTCACCTTTACTGTTTGACAGAGCTGTAGATGAGAAAAGATAATTCACTGATTTGCTGCCAGTGACTTGCTGTGTGAAATACAAAAGAGCATTCTGAAAGGCAAAGTCGGGAGGGCAAAGAATATCTACTTTTCAGTCAGACAGGATGGACTCAAGTGCTAATTTTGCCACTTGCCAGCTATGAGGACTTGGGAACTCACGTTCCTTCTCCCCATCTCCATTTCCTCATCTTTAAAATGGAGATAAAGACACCCACCCTTGTAATTATATTACTGAAATATAAGGGTTCTAATTAGTGTAGGGTTTGATACAGAAGCCCCACATTACAGCCTTACAGATACAAACAGAGGCCTTATGATCTGAAAATACGTACTAATGACCTAAACATTTTCAAAACTAATTCCCATGCAAATATCCCTATTTTTTGTTAGCATTAGCTGAGCCTATAGAATCTTTGTTAGTCTTCCTTGACAGATTATTGGAATCTGAAAATCCGTGGCCAACATGATGCTTAAATGTCAGTCTTTCAGTGAGGCCTAGTGTAGCAGCCAGCCTCCAAGATGGCCCCAATGGTCCTTGCCTCTTGATATTCACACCCTGTGTTGTCCTCTCCCACACGGAATCACACTGACTGTGTAATCACTAGGATTTTGAGGAAATGACAGTGTGACTTCCAAGGTCAGGTCTCAGGCACTGTGGCTCTACCTTGCTCTTTCTCTGGCTTTGGGAGAAGCCAGCTGAGCTGCCATGTTGTGAGGCAGCCCCGGCTGAGAGACTTCCTGTGAAGAAATAAAGATTTCTGCCAATAGCATTTGAATGAGGCATTTGGGAAGTGGATCTGCCCACCCCAATCAAGCTTTTAGATGGGCTCATAGCCCTAAATGAATTTTTTCTTAAGATTTTATTTATTTATTTGAGGGAGAGGGAAAGCATGAGAGGGGAAAAGGTCAGAGGGAGAAGCAGACTCCCCACGGAGATGGGAGCCCAATACAGGACTTGATCTCGGGAGTCCGGGATCATGACCTGAGCCAAAGGCTGTGGCTTAACCAACTGAGCCACCCAGGAGCCCCTCTAGATGAAGTCTTAACTGCCACCTCATGAGAGACCTCAAACCAGAAACACCCAGTTATACTGTTTTCAATCTGACATACAGAAACTGCAATCTAGTACATATTTGTTATTCTAAGCCACTATGTCTTGAGACAATTTGTTATACAGTAAAAGATAATTAATACATCTTCCCAGACCATTCCTTTAAAACTGAAACCCCCTTCCACTACCAGCACAGATTCCATACTTGCCATCCCATTTCCCACCTTAATTTTCCTTCATAACACTTTGTCTATGCTCTCTCTCCCCAACTAAGAATGTAAAGCCCCATGAGGGCAAGGATTCTTGGACTCTTTTATTCACTGCTCTATCTCAGCTTCAAAAAGAGCCCATCGTACATGATCAATACACTTTTTTTTATTTTAGAAAAATAAATGAATCTACCGCAGATCTTGAAAAAGATGAAACACTCAGAAAAGCTGAAAAAGTCATGTTAGAAAAGTCCTGGAATCAAGCACCAAAATACTGGCCAACTGAGAACTTGATGAAATTAGACCAGTTACAAACTTATAAAAAGTAAATAAAATGGACAGAGAAGCTACAATCAGAAGAAATGATTTATTTATCTAAGTGACAAGGGAGACTATTAAAAAAGTGAATAAAGCCCCAGAAAGCTTTTACAAAAATGGCTCCTTTTAGGTTTTCCTATTAAATCCAAACTTTAAGCCAAGAATGCACTACTCTGCTATCACATTATTTAACCAGAAAACTTAGTTAAGAATATTTATCAAACGATTTATCTTATAACCTAAAAACACATGCATGGTTGGCATGAAAACATAATTTTGTTTACTATAAGAAAAAAATAATCTATTTTCATGCTTTTTGATCAATTTCTCCAGATAAAATCCCAGTCCTATCTTTTCCCCCTAGTATTTATTATAAAATTTGGGCTTTTTGTGAGTACCATTTAGTTTAGTTTAGTTTTGTTTTTTTTTTCAGTACTACCGCTCCTTGAATAACGAATCCGCCTGCGTACTGGGCTTGACATGGACAAGAACTCGATAAATCAGAGCTATAAACATCTGGGCCCTGAACGAAGTATCAGAGAAAGGCCCTCTTAACTTTTATAAGTTGTGCACAATTAGCAAATCTCAGTGGGGAGAGAACCCTGAAATGCACAGGCCACGGATTTAAGCGATCAAAAGGAATGCGGAAACTTAACTCGGGTGGCAAACAGGTCTCATCCCAGGTGCCAACGTCAACCGACAGGTCTGCTTGAGAACCTGCGCAGAGCGTGAATCATGGGCAGCATCACGTCTTGGCATCCTGTCAGTGACACGGTCTCGGTTGCAGGACAGGGAGCGAAGATGCCTGAGGCGGGTGCCAGACCCTGACCTGTCTTTCACTGATGCAGGTGATATCTGGTCTCTCACCAGGCGGGCCGGAAGAAGTTTAGAGGATTTAGGGAAAGTCGGAATTGCACCGTTATGCGGAGATGACTGAGGGCTGAGATGAAGCTCTGAATGCTCCTGGTGGCTCGGTAGCAACAGGGGCCTCGTTTTCTTGGATGTGGCAACCTCACAGAGCTCACTCATTTGGTCACATGCTGATGGAAGTACTACTCTTTCTAGAATCAGTAGTGCATGAATTCTGTCCCTAATCCAGCACTGCATTTGTACCCACTCATATAAGCCCCATCTTGGTCCCGAGGAAGAATGAGATGCCTTCAATCGAAATGGTTAGGAAGAATGTGGTAAGAGGGAAAAAGCTTTTAAAAACACAAACCCTCCAAAATCTTGGCTGCTTCTTCGTAACTCAAAATCCTTTGATAGCCGCCCCCCCCCATACAACTATACTATACAACCGGCTTCAAACTCCTTAGCATAATCTTCCCATACTCACCGTTCACTCCCACCAATAAACCTCAATTCCCAGTCATTACATCCCCATATCAGCCATACCTTTTTCCACACCGAGGCGGGAAAGTGAAGTGGTTAAGGGTGTAGGGTCTGAAGTCAGACCAACAATGATTCCAACTCTTTCCACTTTCTGACAGGTTTACGTGACCTGGGGTAAGTTACGGAACCTCTCTCGGCCTCAGTTCCTTCCTCTGGATAACAAGTTTCTCCCTGGGTTGTTACGGACATTAAACGAGACGTTGCTGACAGCTCGGAATTCTTCCTATGCACCGTCTCCTTACCACACCTTCACAGTTGCCTCAGGTAGGGATGAGAAAAGCATGACTTAAACGTTATTAAAATATTCTCTCAAGGCCAGGTGACTTCCAGTCACGGCAAGTCTGTCTCCAGAGCCTGTTAACGACTAAAGTTTTCTAAGAACGAGGTCAACAAGTACCTGTTCAATGAAGGAATCCACACATGCTTTCTCTTATGTACAAATTGAAGGCAGATTCATTGAGCTCAAGATGTTTAAAACAGTTTAAGTCGTTTGTCTTCCTCAACTACGTGAGCCTCTTTAGGAAAGCGGCCATTTAAAAATGCATTTTTGTAACCCCAAGAAAGATCTTGGCCCATAGTAGGTGCTCAATCAATGACACTGGAAGAGGGAGTGACTGATTGGGCCTGACATTTATGACAAGGAGACCAGAGTGCTTCCAGCTGAATAACCGTTTCCCTGTCAGCGTAAAGCTCTGACAACCTCGTCTCCCCTATGGCCGCTGTAGCATGAGACCCACCAGCCATGCGAGAGGCCAGACTTTCAATGGGTCACTGACTGGAGGTGAGGTTGTTTCCGAGGCCCCTCAGACATCCTGAGGCTGCCTCCTAATGTGGGTCACTCACATGGTGACCGCCGGACATGCTGCCGACACAATCACCCAGTTCTTTCAAGTGAGGTCGCATGCTAGCTACCCAGCTGACATCTCACCAGAATGGGGGAAATGAGATGTCACAAGACCTGCTCTGTAAATCACAGGATAACCCAGTTTTGTTCTCATTCAAAGAGCAGTCGTCTGTTGTAGGTTAATTCTGGGGCTCCTTCCCAACCTCTCCGGGCTTCCTCTCGGACTTATGCCCACTGGGGCATTTTACCCTTCTCTGCATGCTCCCTCTCCCGGTAGATGGTGGGGAGGGAAGGAGAAAAGAATCGTCAGGGGAAATGAATTTTGTGATTCATCCCAAACTGAATTGACTCCTGTCCTCCCACTGCCACAATTAATCAAGAACTAAGTGCACTGGAGACAAAGAAGTATCACAGAAATGGATCTTTTTTTTCTCCTCAACTGCGAACATGGTGGCTCTGGGTGTGACTTGGCTTTAACCGGAGAGGAGGGAGCGGGCTGTGTGAAACGAACGGCCTTTGACAGGGAGGCTTTCTGCTTCGGTACCTTGTGAAACAAATAGTTTCCTGCAAACGACTGTCTACTGCCCAACCTTCCACTAATGCGATTAGGGGAGCTAATTTCCTGGGTTGGTTTCCCCCCCATTTCACCCATCAGAGCTGGGTTGCTACAAAGGCCCTCCCTCCTGGAAATTGCTCCCTCACCAGCACCTGCAGAAAGAGTGCGGCTTGACTGGCCTTGAAAAAAAAACGGGAGGGATAAGGATGAAGATGCTTTAGCATCATATACCACAGCACAGAACGGCTGTGGGTATGAAAACCTTCTCAGAGCATTTGCGGCAGCTCCTTCAAGCCAAGAGTAAATGTTTACACACCTCGGATTTGATGATGTCATGTTCTTCCTCACTTGTTAAGAAGCCAGTGTAAGTTCAAAGGCCCTGAGGTCTTGACCTTCGCACTCAGTGAACTGTGACTGGCCACCTATGCTTGCCCACTCTGCATTTGCTTCCAGAGACTTGTTCTTTTGCTAACAGGTGACTTTACCATAATATTCCACTAAAGGGTCATGACTGCCCCAGATTCCCTCTCCCTGATGACAAACCTTTAATTTTTCTTTCAATCTTGACAAAGAGATTAAGAAACCTTCTGTGAGGAATAAAAGGTTATCAGGAGACCCTGCGCACTTCAGGTACCTGGCCTGGTTGATGAAGTTAATTGAACTGAGGCCACTACTTGAAAAGAGATTCTTCCAAGAAGGGGCAGAGGAGAGAAGCATCCCTCTCTATTTCAAGGAGAAGAAAGAAGCAGGTCAACATGGCTTTAGGCTTTCAGGAAATTAATTAATAAAGGAGGTTGCATGCAATGCTGCTGGATTTAATTAGGAAGTAGTAAGGCCACAGCAGCAGCCACATGTTTAAATTTATAACCCAGCGCACGCAGAAAAATGCCTGACCTACTTTGCTCAGTGGTGGAATGGGAAATGTGGGAGTGCCAAAAAATAATTTTGAAAAGGGTCCTCAAGAACTCCATTAATTCTTTTATAAAGTCACCACCCATTTGGATATTTAGGGTAGGGAAAATCTGATCGAGCCACTGAGTAAATGATTCTAAGTAGGACTCCGTGGCCTTTCAAAGAAAGGACTATTCTGTATATTTCCATGGTAATCCAATCCCCCATTAAGCACATAGTAAATCCTCAGTAAAGAGAACATGAGCAGTGACTGTTCAACAGGTGGGCAGTTATTTACTTAGCGCATATATGTGTAGGCTTTATATCAAGAGCTAACGATATAAAGACATAGCCTCTGACCTTAAGACAACGGGGCTCCCGGGTGGCTCAGTCGGTTAAGCATCTGCCTTTGGCTCAGGTCATGATCTCGGGGTCCTGGGATGGAGCCCCTCATTGGGTTCCTTGCTCAGTGGAGAGCCTGCTTCTGCCTCTCCTTCTGCCCCTCCCCTCTACTTGTGCGCTCTCTCTTTCTCAAATAAATAAAATCTTAAAAAAAAAAAAAAGACACTAGTGGCCATATGGATAAGTAAGGAACAAACTGTCTCATCTCAGTTCATGGCAGCCCCATCTTCTCAGGGGCTCAGGTAGAAATCTTGGAGTCACCCTGACTTCTTTCTTTCTCTCACATACCATATTCGATCGATCAACAAATCATGATGACCCAATCTTCAAAAAATACCCAGATTTTGACCAGGTACTGTCACCTCCAGTGCTCCTACTTGGGACTAAGCCACCAGCCTCTTTCCCATGGATTACTGCAATCATTTCTAACCAGTCCTCCTGCATCTACCCTGCGCCCTTCTTCCATCTAACAGCCAAAGTGCTCCTTTGAAAATACAAATGCGATGATATCCTATCATTCTTCGGCTCAAAATCTTCAATAGTGCCCCTTGTCTCCTAGAGACAAGCAAGTCTTTTCAATGCTTCTATGGCCCTATGTGATCTACCCCTAATACATGGCCAGCCTCAACCTGAACTCTCCTCTGTGCTGATGTAGCTGCGGCCACACGGGCCTCCCCCCATCCTTGGAATAATCCAGACAAGCTCCTACTTCAAGGATTTTGCACTGGCCTTTCCCTCTGCCTGGAATGCTCTTCCCCCAATCAACCCGTTTCCTCTTGCCACAATGCAAACACTTCAGCCCCACTGTTCCCAACTCACCCTCAGTATCCCAGTTTCCCTTATGATGTTCTATTTTCTGATAGCCAACCACTGTCTTCTAACAGTTTACAGTTGGCTGACCTTGTAACTTATCGCTTACTGTCTCTCTCCTAGCACCAAAAAGTTCCAAGAAGACAGTGATTCTTTTTTTTTTAAATTTTTTTTTTTTTAAAGATTTTATTTATTTATTTGACAGACAGAGATCACAACTAGGCAAGAGAGGCAGGCAGAGAGAGAGGAGGAAGCAGGCTCTTCGCGGAGCAGAGAGCCCGATGTGGGGCTCGATCCCAGGACCCTGGGATCACGACCTGAGCTGAAAGCAGAGGCTTTAACCCACTGAGCCACCCAGGCGCCCCTTTTTTTAAAATTTTTTTAAAGATTTTATTTATTTGACAGAGATCACAAGTAGGCAGAGAAGCAGGCAGAGAGAGAGAGAGAGGAGGAAGCAGGCTCCCCGCTGAGCAGAGAGCCCGATGTGGGGCTCGATCCCAGGACTCTGGGATCATGACCTGAGCCGAAGGCAGAGGCCTCAACCCACTGAGCCACCCAGGTGCCCCAAGACAGTGATTCTTAACTTACTTATTTTTGTTCTGCTCATTGTATCTAGAAGAGTGTCTGGCCCATATTCGAGAAGTGAATGGGTAAATAATGGCATACTGCAGAAAATGCTATAATGAAGTCATGTATATGTATTACACTTGATCAGCATGCCGGGCTAAAGGAGCATTGTCTAGCTATCAAGGATTTCATGTAGACATTCCAAAATACAGATTCTGATTCTAATCTGATTCAATGAAGACTCATGGACTAGTTCATTGTGTTCAAATGTGCACAGAGAGCCTCTGAAGAGGCTGAATTCAGATGCACAAATAGCTTTCTTGTCTGAACACTGTAAGAGGACAAGTATATTCATTTCTTTTAAAAAGTCACCGCCCAGTCAGACTGCTGTGAGATCTTCTAGATCAGAGGGCAAGCCATGCTGCTCTCTATGGCTAGGAGGAGTCTGGTTGTGCAAGGTGACCAGCTGAATCCCTTCAGTCATGACCCCACTCCCTTTGTCCTTCTTTTAATTAAAAATGCTTTGGAAATTTCATAATCACAGTGGTTTACAGAAGGATAAGTTGACGTGGAACTCGGCAACTCGGCTGGGCCAACTATTGAAATGAACACAGGGTTGACGGTGTGTTGTGGTTTAAACAGAAGGACAGATAGGAATTAATCATGTGCCTGGACATGAGACAAGGGTGAAGAATCTACAAAGTAACAAGGTAGGCCATTCTAGCCATGACATGAGAATAACTTGCCACTCTAGAACATTTTGGAACAAGCAGACATAATGAAATGTTGAGTAAGTCCACCAGTGGTCAGTTATTGGTTAGAACCAGCACCACAGAAATTAGGGCAAGAAATATCTTTAATAAAACATTTGCTAGGGGCACCTGGGTGGCTCAGTGGGTTGAGCCTCTGCCTTTGGCTCGGGTCATGATCTCGGGTCCTGGGATCAAGCCCTGTGTTGGGCTCTCTGCTCAGTGGGGAGCCTGCTTCCCCCCTCTCTGTGCCTGCCTCTCTGCCTGCATGTGAGCTCTCTCTTTGTCAAACAAATAAATAAAATCTTAAAAAAAAAATTTGCTAGCCAGTTACCCACAGGACAGATTGCTGTTGTTATTGTTATTTTTGAAGACTCAAAGACAACAATGATTTTTATGCTGAACTTACATGGTAAGTGCTTTCAGAATTTGATGTAGGGCCTTCCTATTTATTATGATCCAGAATGAACCCCTGACATTGACTCGGGTAACCACACGACCCTTCCAATAATACTCTGAGGTTATACACATGAGGGGGATACAAAAGAATAAATTTCAAGATCAACTACTAGTATGAAAGTACATGACACCCAACGGCTCTCCGTGTGCACAACGGGGAAGGAAGGAACATCTGCCAACAGCCCCAGAGAAGCAGAATTCCCACCAATGGCAGGAGATGTGTCATCTTACCTAAGTAGTTATCATCCTCAGATTTCCCTGAGAAGCTATGCTGCCTCACATCAATATTGGTAGCACCTGCTGGGATTCGGACCACAGTATTGTAACCTGAAAAGAATGTAGCCACAATTCAGTATTCCACAACACAGTTCAGTTTCTCTTGAGATGGAATTAAAGGCAGGCAACCAAGGAATGCAATAACAATTCTTACTATTAAGTGTCTTCTAGCCAGACGGGTAATGTACCTTAACAAGACTGATTTTATGCCTGACATGAATACTTTGACCTATTACCTGTGGTTAACAATTTTTAAACTTTGACCATTTTCCATCTCCTGGTTCTTTAGGAACAGATTCTTACCATAATGTACTGTATTAAATGTTCCTGCCACTGTTTTGCATGAAGAATTATCGCCACCACAAACTCCACATTTATCTTTCCGGGCTTTGGAATTTAAAATGTGATCACATCCAGCTTGCTTTTAAAAAGAAACGTTTGAAATAAACGGTAAGTATTCTAAAAATACAAAAATTATAAAACATTATGACACGGTAGTTAGCATGGTTCTTTGAATTAGGCATTCACAAATGACAAGGAAGTCTTTTTAAAGTTGCAAGAGTTGAGAACTCAAATTATGTATAGCCCTGGTATGGAACACGTGGTCCTTGGACTGGCAGCCTTAAGCACCCCTGAGGCTGTTAGGAATGCACAATCTCGGGCTCTACCCAGATCCACGGGTGGGGTGGGGGTGGGTTCTGGCGTGTTAGCAAGATGCTCATCTGCTTCATCTACAGATTAAAGTTTGAGAAGTATGGGGCGCCTGGCTGGCTCAGGTAGAATATGTGACCCTTGATCTCGAGGCTGTAAGTTCGAGTCCCGTTGTTGGATGTAGAGATTACTTGAAAATTAACTCTTGAAAAGAAATCAAGCTTGAGAAGTATAAGTCTACAAATAAGTGGGATAAGTGAAAAGAACTGTTCAGGAATGAAAAAAAAATAGGAGTGTGGTGGGGGGCTGTATCCTATTAAAGAGCCGACATCCCACGTGAAGGGAGCAACCTCTCTCCACTCTAGACTCCGGTGGCCGTGAAGAAATAGGAACCCTATGTTGACATATCTTTCAGGAGAATCTGGAAAATGGGATTTCATGTGAAATCCCCTGTGTTTAGATACTGGCTATGAATGGAGGACAAAGCAGGATTCCAGGCTGCCATAATGTAAGGCCTGAGGCTCCAAGCGGCTTCTGGAATTTCTCCACGTCTTAATGTAATGCAGCCGTGTTGACGGAGGTCTGTAAAGGACACCAGCAATGACCAGAACACCAGGACAGAGTTCATATTCTTGTCCACGCTGTCCACTTGTAGGAACTAGCCTTTGAGGAGAAGCTCGATGTTTTGCTATGAACGGACTGATGAGGAAATGAGCACTGTCATTGTGAGTCGGAAAGCGGGGGAAGCTCCTGGGGGCTCTTCCCATCAAATCCCACTGACTGGGATTCCCATTTTCCTGGACCCCATGCAAGGATCAAATAAACTATCTCAAAGCCTGGCTACGCTTAAGAACGTTTTCTGATGGGTGAGAGCAATGAAATGGTATCAGTCCCTCTAGAAATCACAGCATGGATGCTTTACTCTGCCAGAAGTTTCTCGATTTCCCTTCTGAGAGTGATTAACAGGCGTGTCTCAGGTAGAAGCTTTCGTGCTTGAAATCAGAATGAGAAACCCGACTGAGGCCCGACTGGAGTGTGATCCCTCTCGACATCTTTCTGGAGCAGAGCTCTTCTAGAACACCTGCTGTGTGAAAGCATTTGGGTTTAACCTTAAGCGCCAAGGTTACAGTAAAGGAGGCTGTGTATGCATGGATTATTATAATACACTTTCACGGGGAGGTTTGGTGCAGACCCTCACGGAGCTTGAGAATGTCTGAAAAATGCAAGATGCCGGTTCTCACAGTTGGGCGACAGCATCAAGCGATGCCATTGTTGATGCTGCCCCGGGGAACACACTTTGAAAACCACTTCCCTGGAGACAGTGCACAGATATTAGCCACTACTGGCTCTATCAAGGAAGCCACAGACCACAGCGTGGCAGCAGGACAACACAGTCAAGAAAACACCACCCGGGACTTACCCGGCAGAGGCCCTGGACACAGATATCGCTGGTGTCCTGGCCACAAGGGGTCCCGTCCACCACCCTGTCCCGCAGCTGATAGTAGGCTGTGTTCCCGGCCACCCGGCAGAACAGCTTGCAACGGTCCTTCATCAGAACTGGAGAGGAAACACACCACGCAGCGTGACTTCTGGGCCCGGACCCCGCGCCAGCCTGCCCGCCATCCGCGGACACCCCCCCACCCCGGACGCACTTACTTCCATTGTACTTGGGGACCCAGCGCACGCTGGGAAGCAGACCGTTGATGTTAAAATGTTTGCCGTCAAAGTGAGCGCACTGCTCCTCTCGGAAGTCTCGCTTCTGCTTGAGACACGGCTCTGTGTTACACGACTTGAACTTCATTCTACGCCCTACACAGTACTTGCCACCGTTTTTCGGCCTGGGGAAAGAAAGGGAAAGCACACACGTGCTGGATCACAAGGCATTTCTCCCCACATCACTCTCTCCTCCTTGGCTTCCTGTCTTCTAGGGAAATGGCTGACGACAGAGGCCGGGACAGTCAAAGACTCTGCAATCCGGGTTTGCTTTCTGCCTTCACGCCATTAAGTATATGACCTTGGGCAAGTCACCCCACCTCTGTAAACCTCCGCCCTTCCATCTGTCCAACTGGGAAGGCGCCATCGGGTAAGGCTGTCTTGGGGATGGAATGTCAGAGCTGGAAATACAAAGCCTGGGATCTATCAGGCAAGGATCTGTCCTCTTTCTCCTGAAAATCCAGTCCTCTGGTTTTCAAAATGTGGAAAGTAAAAGGTACAGAGGAGCAGCTGGAATGCTCCCCGTCTGCTTTATGTAACATGATATCCTCACAGGAGACCAGTCTCACATTTGTGCTATTCTACTTCCATTCATTCTGTCCCTCCTCTCTCTCTCTTTCTCCTCCCCCAAACAACCATTGCTTTTCTTTGTTTTACAAATGAGACGGAATATAGAGAACATCCCCATATTCGGACTAACCTAACAGGAGAAGCAGGAAAAGCCTACTGGTTTCATTAACTTTTGTGTGATGGGCGTACGTGGTCCACTTGCCCAGCCTCACACTGCAAATTCCATCTCTGCATGCAACCCCCAATTATAAGAAATTCAAATGTACATGTATTTTCCAGATGGGACCCAGTGAGTCAAGTATACGACACCTCTCCTAGTGGTCCGCAGCTTGCCAAATTCATCATGGAAACGGGAAGATCACAGAATCACAGAAAGTTGGGCTCACCCACCCAAGGCTGGGGTAGCTTGGATTTCACGGTTACCCTAGGACATCTCTGAAAGAAAGTTTTCCACTTTCCTTCTTTAAAATGAAACTTTCAGAGTCCCTGGGACCATACAAAATGTTTTTTCATTTTGTTTTGTTAAACCAGGACTTGGGGGAATGGGACATATATCCGTGCCTTTCAGAGTCCCTGGGACCATACAAAATGTTTTTTCATTTTGTTTTGTTAAACCAGGACTTGGGGGAATGGGACATATATCCGTGCCCATAAAGTATGGAACCAGAGCCAGTGCAGCAGGACAGATAAGGCTTTGGAGCTGGAGCTGGGCTCCAGTCTCGACTCCTCCTTGTGTGACCTTAGATGAAGTTCTCAGCCTCTCTGAACATTAGTTGCCCCTTCTCTACCGTGAGCACACACGGTAGATGCTGAAGAGGTTAGCTACTAGGTTAATAATATGTCAGGACTCTCAGTCTGATCTTGTCCAGTGGGGTAGCTTGTTTTGAGTACTGAATTTGTGCTAAGATATGGGGCAGGTCTCAGTGCTTCTGCAGAGCGCCCAGGGGGCACTGGTCGTGACACCTGAAAAGTGCATTAGGAATCTGAGAAGCTTAGTAAGCAGTCTGATAAGTACTGCTATTTATCACGAAGAAAACTGTAACTAGGGATACAAAATGACATGTAACCTCCCACTATCTACATCTGATTGTTTCTCCATGAAACACAACTAAGTCGGTGTGTCTTATAGCTGCCTGGTGCACTCAACTCACTAACCTACACTCATATCTTGCCCCGGAGTAAGGCAGACATAGACAGGAGGTTCAGAGAAGTCAAGGCCTTTGCCATGGTCCACACAGCTAATAAGCAAGCTGGGATAGGACTAGAATTCCAAGTTTCCCAGGTTCTTTCCTTGTCTGTACTCTCTTGCTCCATTATCCAGGAACAATGGTCCAGAGTTGTTTTTTTTTCTTTTTTGGTGCCATTTAGAGATACAGCCTTGGTTTCCTGGATTCCAAGCTCTTCTCTAAGTACCAAGACACTCTAGTCTCATGTATAAAATATCACAGATTACACGTGAATAAAAGATCAGGCCCATATACCTGTTCAGGTGAAAACTTGCCTTAAATGTGGTACAAGGAAGACCTCTTCCCTTTTTTCCTCAGATTGAAATGCTCTCTGTGGAACCTTTCTAAAGGGCCCAACTAATGACGGAGAATTGATCACTTATTTGCCTTTTTGAAATGAAATTTTTCCTTTTTGAAATGAAATTCTCAACAGTTGATTTTTTTCTTTTGGCTCTCTTACACAAGAAGTCTTAACTCACTCCTGAAATCGCCCCAATGCAGCAGCTCCTTGGATTTCAAATCAGAAACCTTTAAAGGTGGCTTCCCTTAGGAAGGCAACAGTTCCCATCTTGGCTCGCTTCTGCACACTATCAAGTGGCAAATGACATTTAGTGATTTCCTTTTACAAGTGATATTTTTCATAAACAACACAGAGAAAACATTCCATGGGAGAGGCTGTATTGTGGACGGTCATCAATAAGGACTCTGGAAACAGAGGGTTTGAATCCCAGGCCTGCCTCTTAATAATGGTATCATCTTGGGTAAGTAGCTGAATCTCTCCGAGACTCAGTTTCCCCAGTTGCAAAAGGGAGACAATGGTAAGATCTACTTCATCAGGGTGGGTGAGGGTCAGCTAGGTTAATCCATTCCAAGTACGGGAATAAGGCCTGCCACACAGGAAACGTGTAGCTATTACAAAGGCCTGCCGCTACAGCCTGGGGACCAAACCCTGCCCCCTATCTGTTCTTACACAGCTGTGAGGTAACAATGGTTTTTACATTTCAAAAAATTAAGAAAAAATAAAACATGTATTTTGAGACACATAGGATTATATGAAATTCAAAGTTCTATGTCCATAAATGAGGTTTAACTGGCATAGAGTCACACCCCCTCACTCCACATGGCCCGGGTACATTTCCCACTATATCCGCAAAGTTGAAGAGTTGGGTTGGAGATCCTGTGATCTGCAAGTCTGAAATATTTACTGAGTTATTTTATGGAAAAATATTCCTTTACAGTAAAGGTGTGGCCACCCCTGAGCCACTCTTATGTGCAAGGCCCCATGCCACTTTGTGTGACTGTGCCCAGCCACGCTGTGAGGTAGGTAGTGGCATCCTTGTTCCTGAAATGTATTAATGGGGTTCAGAAATATTAAGTAACGTGGCCAGGTGACAGGCCCATTAAGTAAGAATTGATGGCTGGGAGACCAGCGTAGGTCTCCCTGACCCAAAGCTTGTGATCTGGGGTCTTTTCTATGCTGCCTCTCTTGAGATAGTCTTTTTTCCACATCAGGACTCCTTCTGTGACTTTATTAGCTTTTTATATAAAGATAGATTATACTTTATTAATAAACACAAATTTGCCCTTTCAAAATATATGGCTTTTCTTTTATCCCAAAGCATCTCTGCCTGATTTGCAAGGACCATGTTATGGGGAAGGCTGTAGCCAACTGAATTTACCTTTTAGTGTGGAAAAAGTTCATATTATAGTTTGTTTTTTTTTTAAATTCAGATCATGTTGCAATTTAACAATTTGGCTGGGTAGGAATATTTATCCCATGTGGACAAATCATAAAAATTATAGGAAACGCAGCTTTAAAAATATTAATCATATGTTCCAACTATTAAAAAACTGCATTTCAAATAGGGGTGGAAAGGACGGATGGAAACTGCTAGATTAATTACTATGAAAGTAACTATATTCAGCACAGCCAAGCTGAACTTTTCCTTCAAGTGCACATTACACAACCATACCTATTACTATACAAAGAAAAGTCATGACACTACATGGCCAAAGCTACAAAGGCATTTTTGCAAAGATCATCACAGGTGCATTCCACCCTCAGGGAAAGCTAAACTTTGGTCTGCAAATGGGTTTGAACAGAAATCTCAATGTCTATCTGTACTTACAATGAATTGCAGCAGGCAGATTAGGGTCAGCACAAAGAAAGCATTTCTAGTGATAGGACCGGCAACTCCAGAAGGTAGTGTGTTTCCTGTGCGTGGAGAGTTTGAAAAGAGGTCTAATGGCCAGCTGCAGAGGATGCTGAAAAGTTCTTCAAGGATTAGATGGGATGAGCCAGAGGGCTATCCTTGCGATCATTAATGATCCTTCCAAATGGAGTGATCTATGGGCCTGGATATCTTTATTCATTCATTAGTTAATGGCTCTCGCAAAGCAACTGATTCTTGAATTTTGAAATAAGCTCACCCAACTCAGTGCCTCAAAAAGAAAACTTTGCTGGGGCGCCTGGGTGGCTCAGTGGGTTAAGCCTCTGCCCTCGGCTCAGGTCATGATCTCGGGGTCTTGAGATCTAGCCCCGCATCGGACTCTCTGCTCAGCAGGGAGCCTGCTTCCTCCTCTCTCTTTGCCTGCCTCTCTGCCTGCTTGTGATCTGTCTGTCAAATAAATAAACAAAATCTTTAAAAAAAAAGAAAAAGAAAACTTTTCTGCAATTCTTTACATCCAAATGAGAGATTCATTTTCTTAGATGAAATAGACACAAGTCTATTACCTTGCCGTCAGATTTAATCAGCAGTTACTATGGTGAAAACTTAAGTGTGAAAATCTCTAGTTCGCAATTTTCTTCTCAAATATAGGAGTTTATTAGTTTTTAATTTAACTTACCTCCTAATTTAAAAGAAAAACAGAAGCACCAGAAGAGGGAAAGCTTTGCCTCTCCCAAAAAACTGGCATGGTTTTTAAAATTTTTGATGGACCTGTAAAAGTTCTATAAGCTTTTGTTCTAGACACCAACAAGCTCAGAGTCAATTTAGAGCACAAAATAAAAAGGACAGGGCCCAGGGCACCTGGGTGGCTCAGTGGGTTAAGCCTCTGCCTTCAACTCGGGTCATGATCTCAGGGTCCTGGGATCGAGCCCCGCATCGGGCTCTCTGCTCAGCGGGGAGCCTGCTTCCCCCTCTCTCTCTGCCTGCCTCTCTGCCTACTTGTGATCTCTGTCTGTGTCAAATAAATAAACAAAATCTTAAAAAAAAAAAAAAAAAAAAAAGGACAGGGCCCAGTGGCCTGATAATGCATCTTCTAGTTCCAATGCTGGCCTTGTTTTGGTACTCTAAGTTATGTTTTTGGTGGCTCTGATTTTAGATCTTACTGTAATACGTGTTTCTCACAGATCAGATGATCATGTAATTAATTGTCCAATCCAGGACACTAGAGAAAGTAACTGGGAAAGTAAACTGGGAAAAGGCAGGTTGCCAGTGATGGGAACACGATTCCCTTCCAGTTCCTTGAGAATCAGAAGCAATCCCTTCTGCCTTCTGCATAATGAACCATCTGCTCTGTGAATTTCTCTGCACAGGCTTTTAAACTGAGATTTGGATCTGATTTTCCCTTTCCTGTGCCCCTTTTTCTCTTGTCCAACAGACTTCCCCGCCACTGCCATTGTGAACTCAAGGTTTTGTGAGGCAGACTCCTTCCTCAATTCACAGGGACATCCCAAAGAGCAAATAATGTGGAAGAGCTTTAATGAAATGATGTCAGTGCTGACACTCAACTAGGTGGATTGTATTCTTTTAAAACCTCCCAGGGCAAACAGCAAGGACAAGGACCTCTAATTGAAGTCTTTAATGATCAGTTCCTAACTTCTGAATGTGAGGATCTTTGCTTCACTTTGAAGCTCAAGATCCTTTCCTGCTGAGATCTTTACACTGGGTGATTTTCTTTGTCTGGCTCCTTCCAGTTATGGAGTGATTTATCTCTCTCCACTTTCCACATTACCTCCAGAACTACTCTGAGACTTAAAAAAACAAAAACAAAAACAAAAACAAAAGCAAACAGTTCTTCTGAATGAAGTACTCTTGCGTCACAATTTCAAAAATGTCCACTTGTTGGCAATATTCACATCCTCATCACAATAACAGCTCACTGGGATAATAATAATTTGTTTCGCTGTAACACCAAACAGTTTCTAACTTTTATTTTTTTTTTAAAGACTTTATTTATTCATTTGACAGACAGAAATCACAAGTAGGCAGAGAGGCAGGCAGAGAGAGAGGAGGAAGCGGGCTCCCTGCTGAGCAGAGAGCCCGATGCGGGGCTCGATCCCAGGACCCTGAGATCATGACCTGAGCGGAAGACAGAGGCTTAACCTGCTGAGCCACCCAGGCGCCCCCAGTTTCTAATTTTTAAAAAGTGTGTCGTATTTGCTATTAGCTTAAAATGCTTGATTTTATTTTATTTTATTTTTAAAAAAAGATTTTATTTATTTATTTATTTGACAGACAGATCACAAGTAGGCAGAGAGGCGGGCAGAGACAGAGAAAGGGAAGCAGGCTCCCCGCTGAGCAGAGAGCCCGATGCGGGACTCGATCCCAGGACCCTGAGATCATGACCTGAGCCGAAGGCAGAGGCTTAACCCACTGAGCCACCCAGGCACCCCTAAAATGCTTTATTTTAATGCTTCAATAATATAGTTAGGATTTACAATGGACTTTAAAAAGCAAGTTGTGGAAAACTATACATAGTATGATCCTTATTTTATATTACAGAATACTTATTTCATATACTACATATTACATGACAAATCTGTTTTCAAAGTCCAAAGTGATACTATCCAATCATTTTTCCCCGGTTATTTCCTTGTGGGGTGTAGGTGGGAAATAAGAACAATGATGACAGAAATTTTTTTATCGTGTAGTTTTGTGTCTGGATTTTTGAAAGCACGCACTATATTTATACCACACTTTAAACAACCAATACAAAACACAGACTCTATTAATAATCTAATGTTTTGTGTTTATACCCATAGTGAGAGACTAGAGTCTATGTTTGCTAGCTCTTGAACTGTCTTTGTAGAGGCTTATATCATGTAAACATGAGACAAATGTTGGACTATGAGCAAAAGTACATGAAAGTAAGCAGATCATCATCTGTGATTTATACTAATGAGTATTTATTAGGTTGGGGCTTGCAACAGTGGCCTAAAGCTATGTTCTTTTTTGTTTAACACGATTCATATTTTTTTCTTATAAAAAAAACTGGAAGCTCTGGCAACACTAGGCCCTGTTCCTGCTTGTGAACAACCAGCTGGGTCTGAGTTGTGCCCAGTACTTAGTCTCCACTACCCTGCAGGACAACCCCATTACACTGCACCAACCCACTCCCCAGTCTTGTCTGCTTGTTTCTGTCCCCAGTTCAGTGCGCTACCCCTAATGTGGACTCATAAATGAGTCCTGTGCATGAAATCACTTTACATAACACCAAAATAACTGGGTCTTCATTATGGTTATTGGCTTAGACATCTAAAAACTATCCCGATTCTATGAGGACTTCTTGGTCCTCTGGCCTATAGAGGTTCAATGACAATAATATCACCTATGACCGTCTGTTCCTCTAGATTTCGATACACCTTAGATCCAAATAAAATTTGATGTCATTCCTTATGATAAAAATATGGTTTCTTAAACCTCCTTATAAACACACACTCTTACTGTGATAGAGGCTAAGAAAAAGCCCCATCAACTTCATTTGAACCCGTACTAAAGGCTAGGCTGGGAAAGATAGCCACGGTCTTTAATTTAATGAGAATTACCCCAAAAAGCCAGGCACTCCCAGTCTGTACACTATCTGGTTGTGGGATGGACCTTAGGGTCACACCTGTAGGACAGCTACCTTGATCCAAAACGAATTCCTCCCTTGGGGGATCCAGTCACTTAGCCTCTGCTACCACCACCCAGGAAGTCTGCGTGCCCTTTGAAGCATTTTAGTAGCTAAACTACAAAGGCAACAAGCTACCTACAATCTGGACAGAAATGTCCAATTTCTTCCTTTCCTTGGGACAATCCATCTGTTCCCATTGTTAGCCAGCTATACCGAGCTCAGCAGGCAGTGAGATATGCCTGATGTCAAACCATTAAACAGGCCAACGGATACAACAGCACCTACTGCTTGGTAGACGGAACTTTTTTTTGTTTTTGTTTTTAAGATTTTATTTATTTATTTCTCAGAGAGAGAGAGAGAATGAGCGTACAAGCAGGGGGAGCGGTAGGCAGAGGCAGATGGAGAAACAAGGAGCCTGACGCCGCACTCCATCCCAGGACCCTGAGATCATGACCTGAGCCGAAGGCAGATGCTTAACCCACTGAGCCACCCAGTCGCCCCAAGGTAAATAGACAGGATCATGGGAGAAAGTGTACTACAGAGGACGGTGCCAGGGAAGAAAGAGATCGGCTATCACGGGTCTAAGCAACCCTAGAAATCCACTCCCTCTTGAAGGTGGGAAGGAGCTCTCCATTTGCCCCCAGCTACATCATTCCCTTCTGGAATGTGCCACTCATGCTATGCTGATAAAATGACAGTAAGAATTTCTAGGACTTACTCTGGTCTGTTGCACTCCCGAACAGCAGTTTTGATGCCCCCTCCACACGTTCTCGAGCAGGTTCCAAAGGGACTCCAACTTCCCCAGGATCCATCAGTCACGGGGGCCTCCAATTCTTTGGGGACACAATATCCAAACTTGCAGTGCTGTATTTAATAAGGGGTACAGTGAGGGAGAGCTCGGTGCTGGAGACATCGTAGGACCCGCTACCCTTTTGAGTACATACCATACTTCATTCCGCCTCCCAACCCCACCCTGTGCTGGTTTGAAATGCTGCCATTTTCTATATGAATAATGGAAACAGTAGGGATTTTCATCATTATATGGCCACATTCTATATGAATAATGGAAACAGCAGGGGTTTTCATCTCGTCCTTAAGGATTTTAGGTCCTGAGTTCATTTACCGCTTGCTTGACTGAAATGAGCCCATGAGTGGCTGGCCTCCAGGCAGTCAGGCTAACCCCGGTAGCCAGCTTCGAAGTGCCCAATTAGTCTACTTGGAAAAAATGAGGAGAGGAAGTGGGCAGACTGGTTGTAGACGGGGCCAACACGAGTTCCTGGATTTGTAGAGCGTATCTCCATTAAGAAGGCTCAGCGACACTGGGAGCCCGGTAAAATATATTTTATTGCTCCCCGCGGATTTGAAAAGCCAATTTTAATTAGGTGGGAGAGGGAAAAAAAAAATGCAGGTTACATGATTCCCATAAACTCACTTCACCAAAGCACACAGGATGAGACGAGAGCAAAATGGACATATTACAGACAGCCCTAAACTTTATGGCTTTTTTTGTGACTCATGGCTTCAGTCTCCAGCCTACAGCAGGAAGAAGGCTATGATGCTTAAGACAAAACAAAACAGAATAAAACTCCTCAGCAGGACAAGGGATTCGGAGAAGCCCATTTCACCCCTCTGCCATTGTTGGGGTGTGAGGCCCTGACAGAAAGCCGAGGTCACTGAGCAGCACACAAAGAGTGGAGGCAGGGGCGGCAGGAGGTGATGCCCCGCGGCTCGCTCAGATCTCTCAAGTGGAGCTGGTGATGGCCGGCTGCCGTGATTTATCTGCAGGGAGGCCACAGGCAGAGGCAGACCCACGGCGGCCGGGGGTGGGGGAGCGTGCTGGGAAAGCAGACGACAAGTAAGGCACCGGCGAAGGTCCCCGACTCAAGGGGCAGCCGCACAGAAGGCTCGGTGAACAATTAAGCTCTCTCTGTTTTGCAGCGTCCTCTCTTGCAACGATTCTGCTGGGGTGTGTGGGGATGCCCCCTGTCTCTGGGCTGCCTGGCTAAGGCTTCAAAGGTTCTGCATTCAAAGATCCTGGGCACCTCCACACCCAAGAAATGTGGGCAGAGGGAGAGGGGATGACATCGCTCTCGGACATCCTCTTCACATTGGTCTTTACGGGGGTCGTGAACATTTCTTGGAACATATGCACATAAAAACAAACGAGAGAGGTAGCCTGGTCTGCAGCTCCACCATCCAACGAGAACGTGCCAGAAGTCACATGTTTTAAAATTTATTTTAAATGTTTAGAAGCCACATTAAAACAAGTAAAAGGAAAACTGAAATGAATTTTAATATCTTTTATTTAGCTCAAAGTAGCTGAACATTATTATTTCTGTATGGAATCAATATAAAATTATGGGTTTTTTTTTACATTTTTTTTTCATACTAGGTCTTTAACACCTGGCGTGTATTTTCACTTAAGCACATCGTGGTTCAGACTGACATTTGAAGGGCTCACTAGGCACTTGGAGCTGCTGGCTGCCATACTGGACAGCAGAGGTCTTGGAAGGCCAAAGCTTGGCAGGCCAATGGTCTAGTGGGGAGCCAGGCCTCTCCCACAGACTAACTGTGCGACCCTAGGTGAGTGCCTGACTGTTCCTACAGTGTTCCTAAAAAATGGAGACCAACCTGCCAACGTTGTCTTGAGCAGAACACGAGACATAGCACATCTGAAGTACCTAGTATACAGCAAAACACATAGGGGACCTGACTTAAATAAAGCCAGCAGGACACTGGGAAACATTCTCAGGGCTCTTAGTATTGGCCAGGCACTGTTCTAAGCATAGGTATATATTAACTTAGTCCTCCTAGCACACTATAAAAGAGGTACTCTTATCACCCCCATTTCTACTGAAAAGAAAATGGAGGCACGGACAGGTTGATACCCAATATCAGTAAGGGGCAGAGCTGAGATCGAAACACAGTCTGACTCAAGTGTGCACTCTTCACTGCGACACATGCTGCCTCTCAATTGTGAGCAAATGGGGACAATGATTTTGGCACGTAAACAAAGAAAAAAAATTAAAAGCAAGATTAATGACATGGTTAGGTGAGGCTGAGATTCCCAAGTTGTCCACCAATATCCAGTCTCTCTGTTCTCCTTGGAAATAGACTACATTATTTTCCCAGAGCCTTGTACAGATAAGACTAGTCAAAGAGATGTCAGCAGACTTGATTGGGTGATATTCCTAGGAAGGTCTTTTTGCCCCTTTGTCCCCTGCCCCTTGGCTTCATTCTGCCTGGAACTCCCACTTGATGGCTGGAGTTGCTGCAGCCATTCTGTGACCTTGAGGATGAAGTTCACTTGCATATGATAATGGAACAGGAAGAAATTAGGAAAAGTAAGAAATTAGATTTGTGGAGCTGCCACAACAGTCCCATAACCTGCCCAGTTTGGGACTAGTTTTTTTTGTGTTGGAAAAAAAGAGCCAATTTGTTTACATTACTGTAATTGGGTCTCACCTAAACAAAATTCCTAGTTAGCATTCAATTGGAGTCATAGAGCATGATCCTCAGATTCAGCCCTCAAATCTTCCTGCTAGAAACACATTTTATAAGTCCTACAAAGTAATGAGAAATTCCTATACTTCTAATTAAAAACTGGTCTGCAAATCAAATGTTCCTTACTGATATGACCACTGATGGGTAGAAAGGGAATGACAAGAAGAGCTTAGAAGAACAGGAGAAGTGCCTGAAGTGACAGGGGCTGGAAATCAGGGCTGTTTGGGAGATATTTACCAAGATGACATTATTTTAGCAGGCAAATTCGAGAAACAATACTTGCGTGCTGGAATAGCCACTACATCGTAACAAAGCAGTAAGCAGATGGTACAGTCCACGCCAAACCATAGTCAACCTTTTCTAAAAGCATCTAGAACCATTTAAATGGTATTTTACCTAAACACATCTTTTTTAGGAGTTTGGAAGAGGGACTTGGAGGTCCATTTTGTCCCAAGGAGGCTTAAAACAAGAGTTTCAAACCTCAGACTCACGAACGGGGTTAAAATGAAATGTTAATGGTCTTAACAAGAGAATGGAGAAAATAAAGAGAATTAGAGTCATTCATCAAAATAACATTGTGTCAGCAGCCCAAGACAGATCACTGCTGAGAGAGCAGGGCAGAAAGAAGAGAAAGAAACAAAACAAAACAAAACAAAACAAAAATTAAGCCCACTGCAAAGGGAGTCTGAATTGGTTGAAGAAAAGGCATATGGTTTTACTGCCAATTCAAAGAAAAAAAAAAAAAACAACAACCAAAAAACAACCCATAGCAAAATGAAAAAAAAAAACAAAACACAAAGAATTTCTAGGCCAACAAATCCACCATCTTCAGCATTGCAACATGCATAAATGCTCTTCAGGGAAACAAACACACATATGGCTGCATTTTTAATAAAAGCTGCTAGGCTTGGCCACTTTTTCTAAAACAGAACTACCCGAGTACCTATCATGTTCTCCACATAGTTGCTTCTCTGAGTGTCCTGAGCCTGCCCTTTGGAATGCCTTGAAGTCTCTTGCTCTTGCCAAACACAAGCGTACATGGAAAACGACTTCTGAAAGACCTCCAAATTTCCCCATCCCTCAGGTATAAGATTACCCTGCAGTCCCTTATCTCCTGCTTCTGTTACAAAAACAGAAGATGAGAAAAAGATATAACAGACTTCCTCCTGAATTCTTTTGTGTTGCAGGATGACTGGGATACAGCACTGCTACGGGGAGGTTGGTAGCCTGTCTACCACAATGTCATGGAACATAATTCACTTCATCCTAGCACCGAAAATGCTTTGTTACGGTTTTCCCAGCAATAACATATATCAGAAACAGACTTAGTAGGTGGGTGCCTCAGACTGGCGAAAAACCTTAACACAAGCCCAGTGATTTTTCTGAGCTCAAAGAGAATTAATTTAAGTAATAGAGTGGGCAGGCTTGGGCTCAAGCCAACTAACCCAGTTATCAATGAGGTATATAGTCAATTGTCATCTTACATCAGCTGCTAGCACCTGTCTGGGTCACTGTACTTTAAGCAGGACTCGGAGGCCACATCGTCATTTTGTAAGAATGAATGAATGCTTAATGGTTGCCATGGAAATCTGAGAACCACAATCCCATTCAAATCTATGATCTTCTGGCCATCAATGCACTTAAGTTAAATGTCCCACAAAAAGTTAAAAATTCTCCCTGGCTAAGGACATCTATCTCTTCTTATGCTAATGAAAGGTGCAAAAGCTGTTGCGCCCGTGGTCATATGTAGTTTCGGTTGGGCTGTTATTGGACAAAGCTATATTCTCAACTGCTGAGGTCTTAGCCATCAAGAAGTGAGAACATGAGCTGATTTAGTCACCAAGTAAGTCCTATAAAATTAGCTTCATTGTCATTTTTAATTTTCTGTGAACTGAACTTTGTAATTTTTCAAATAACATTCATACCCTCCAGCTCACATCACTTTACAATCACCAAGGCAGATGAGTAAGGAAGCCACTGGTCCTCCTGCTTGAGCACTGGAGACTGAGGAGCTCAATGAGCCTGAGGTACTGCCATTATAGGAGACTCTGTGGCCCCTTCAGACAAAGCAAAGGAGGAAAATGGGGTGGGGAGGGGCTGGAGTGTGGGGACATTGCCCTAAGGAGCGGAGTGACCTTGGACCAGTCACTTCTATTTCTGTTTCCGTGCTATAAAATCGGGGAAGGGAGAGTTAAAGTCGGTCACTTCTGAGGACCCCTTCCATAGAAACATGCTGAGTGCTACTCATTCCTCCAAAGTGGAGGCAAACAAGAAAAGAACAGGATATTAGAAGTGAGTGAATTGGACAACGGGAGGAGGAGAGAAGAAAGGAAAAATACATGTAAGGATGTCAAGACACTCAAAATATGGCCCAGGGATTGCATCACTGGTGAGAGAAAGAATGCCCTTTGCCAGAGGGATTTAAAAAAATCAGGTTTAGATCTAAAACTTTAAGCAGCCAATGTTTTAGATGATGATGATGATGATGATGGTATAGGAACTTTTTAGTCTCTAGATGGATACCAGGTACAGAAGTTTGTACGAATCATACTCCTAGGTGTGTGGGGCATTGTTATTTCCAGGCTGTGTAAGGAACAGATTTTTATTTATTTATTTATTTATTTTTGGTTATTAACAAGTAAGCGGGAACCATTATAACCAACTCACAACATACATTTGCATATATCCCAGGTGATACCACAGCTCCTTAAAAGGACCAACACAGGCTGGAAAACGCCTGGTATCCCAGTAGTGAACAAAGGAAGTTCACTGTATTTCTGTGTTTCTTTGATTTTTGAAATTTTATTTATTTTATTTGAGAGAGAGAGAGAGAGAGAGAGCACGAGCATGAGCTGGGGGAGTTTGGAAGGAGAGGGAGAGAATCTCAAACAGAGCCTGTGCTGAGCGTGGAGCCCGGTGCGGGGCTCCATCCCACAATCCTGAGATCGTGACCCGAGCCGAAATCAAGAGTCAGAGGCTCAGATGACTGAGCCACCCAGGTGCCCCTGTGTTTCCTTGATTTTAAGATACTCCATCAACTTAAAAGCCAGCCTTCCATTGCCGCCCCCAAAAACAGACAAAGAGAAGAAAAAGAAACACTGTCTCGCGTTAAACCAAAAAGCGTGTTGGGATTGCAGGAACATTAAAATGAGAGAAAGGATGTTTCCCAAATCGAGGCAATAATGCTCGCTCTGTGTCTTGTATCAGTATTATGCTATAATGTAAGTTCTCATAATTTTCGAAAGCAAAATTGAACCTCCTACCCCCAGAAAGTATTACACATGCTGAAACACACCGTGTTGTATACTCTAAACAACGGTGACTAAAACGACAGCTAAAATCTTGCCCATTTCTGCTGCCCCAAGACCAAAGAACGGACAGGGGTGCTACTTGCCTTTCCGGGCTCACACTCGGTCCCGTCTGCCCAGGGTGTGTGCTGAGTCCGGCATACTCCATCCACATTATTGCACCAGAGTCGTCTACACTGCATCTGCTCAGTTTGGTTAAACAACAAGCCAGTGACAATGTGTTTAGATGATATGGAACCAGGCAAGGGTTGCTTTCAACTAATGCTTTGCCAACAAGATAGCATAGGTTAGAAACATATTTTTTTCTGCGTGATAAAATATTCCAAGGGCTACAGAGAGCAGCCCATGGGACGCATTTCTACGTCTAGCAGGACTTCAGGTGGGGTAAAAGGGTGATGTTTGCTATCATGGGAAACAAAGAAAGGAATATAATCTGTGGTGAGTTTCACTTAAAAATTTTTATTATTTCCATGGAATCAGCGTACTTCGCAATTCCCCGGGTATTTCCAAATTCTCTCCCACCAAAACCACTAACCAGACACCCAAAGGAAGAGAACGGGGTACCTCAGAAAAGCACATTTTTGTCCATCTGCCTCCTGATAACCACTGGGTATCGTTGGTCCAAGTGCCCACAACATACACATTAAAATATCCTACACCCATCGGTTAAGCTACCTATTGCCAGAAATGGGTTTCAAGCCCCACGGGGTCAGAGGGCACAGCCCTGACAAGCTACAAAAGGGACACAGGTTTGTCTCATGAATGACCTCTACCGAATCTAGAAGAGTCCCTGTTGTAAAGGTCATCCAGACAAGTCAGTGGGGATGAAAGGAGCCGAGAGGAAAGGGCTGAGCTATGCCACTACTGGCCCAGTCACCCTGTTCTTGCTGAACCTCAGTTTACCACGTGCAGAATGAAAATGATAATGAAATCTCCCTTTTGGGCCGTCACGACAGAGAAGTGAGAATGCGCAGGTAAAGCGCCATTTAACAGCAAGCGCTGTCACTGCTGATCGTCATCGTCCTTACGTCTATGGTCATTAATAGTGGACCATTCTCCACTTGGCCACCCGTGGTTTACGTGAGAGTGAGAAGCCCGTGGGATTAAAAACATCCAGAATCAATGGACAGGGGCAGAAGTGGCCCCCAAACACTTACCATATATGGGCACACCTGAGAACCTGGTCCAAAAATCAATTCACATTGTTTGTTCACGTTGTACAGGAGGCCTGGCAGTTGGGAAGGCAAAAGGTAGGATCTGGATTCAGGTTCATTAAGCAAACATTCGCCGTAACCAGTGCTGTGGAAAGCAGAAAAACACAGATGGTGAGAGCGGTGACGAGAACGGGCTGTCAGGAGGTCCAGACGAAGGGGAAGGCCATCCCACCATTTTAAAGGTAGAGAGGACAGTTCCTTTATCGCATGTGTTTTATTCTCTACGTCCCAGGCTAACATCCAGAAGCGGAAGCTCTATTTTCGGTGTATACTCGTTTGTGGAACTGCTGGCTCTCCATACAACACAGTCAGTAGGAAACATGAAGCTTTTACAGCGTCTGTCACAGTTTGGGGCAATTATCTGTTTATTTTTGACTCTCATCTCCAATAGACTGTAAGCTTCTTAGGGGCAAAGATAGTGTCCTTTTCACCCAAGCATGGGGCTCTAAACACCATAGCAACAGGTCTTTGGTAAATGTTTGCTGAGTAGAAGAGTGAGTGAATCAACAACTCTAAGAAGAAACACTTCAGGCCATCTGGTTGGAAAGAAAAACAGCAACCCTCGAGTTCTTTCACTTTTCTGCAGACACCTCTTCTGGAAAATTCACACCTGGTGAGTTCTGATTAATAAGGCCCCTCTTCCCCGTGGCTGGAGAAATAGACACCCAGTGACCTTGGACAATCACTTAACCTTTCGTACATCTGGGAGAGAAGAGCAATGAGTCTGTGACACGGGGATATTGTATAACGTAATTGGATCTTGAGCTGCCTGGCAGGAAGCTTAAAAAACAAACCAAGAGAAAGAAAAGAAAGGAGGAGAGAGAGAGGGAGGGAGGGAAAGAGAGAGACAGAAAAAGAATGTTCTTAATTCAACAACATGGCGGTCTGTGTGATTTTCACCCACTTCCATAACCCTCTTTCGGGTCATCTCGCCACCCTCTCCTTTTCGGAGCCAAAATTACTAAGGCAGAACCACAAGAATTCTGTGGCCTTCCCTCTGTCGTGTAATCACATTCATGATTTCTCCCCCAAGACCGGAACAGAATCCATAGCTTCACCAAGAATGAAGCCACATTTACATATTTGCTTTAAGAGGATTTTTTTTTTTTTTTAAATCTCCTCCCAGGAATGTCAACAAAAATAACAACTCCAAAGTAATGCTTGGCTCTACATTTTCTTTCCCGCAATGAGTTCACTACAGGGAGACCAGACACTAGAAGCCCGGGCTCAAAGAAAGTTTAAGTCTTACTCTAAAAACTCAGTGATATATTTTCGACTGCATTTTGACCACAACCAGGGGTTGGTGTAGAAGTTCAACGTTGGAGCCATGACATGCTGTGGGCTCTTGACTCCTTCCTCCTTGCACTTGTTGTTGTCATCATGAGGCATGTTAAACCTAAGATCAAAGAGACAAAGACAGAGACGATAATAAATACCAAAGCACTGAGTTCTTACCACTGGTTCAAGGAGGCACCTGTCTAAGAGAAAAATGTTAACTGCCTTCTGCATTTTGAATAGGAAGCCACACCCTGGGGAGCAGGAGAAAACTTCCTAGATGGTTGAAGAGGGAGCGGAGCAGAGAACGTGATTCTCACCCAAGTTAATACAAAGTGCCTTTAATGTATAAAAAAAATGACATAACGGGGTGCATTATCTGGGTTCAGTGTCCTTTTTGGAATTGCAGACGCTCCGAGCGTGCTACAGTTGATGATAGAATACAGTAGTTGGAATTCCTAATAAGCTGTTCAAGGCCAACTTATAGAGTCAAAAATTTGGCAAGTTATGATAATACTGCAAATATAAAGAGTCCTTCAAGTGTCAAACCTTGAAGCCAAAACTTTCTAATAAGAGGCTCACTATGGGTCTTGGCATCTCCTCCTTTGGGGTCAGGTTGACAAATGACACAGCCACGTAGGTATGTCATTATAAAGGTATGGAAAGTTCGTGCACAATAAAACCCATTAAGGAAAGCTGAAAGCGTGGAAACTAGAAGCATGCCAATTCCACCGGCTTAACGCAGACGGGGCAAATAGTTTCGTGCTTCCTGCCAACGTCGATTGATTGGTACTGCTTCCTCAAAAGTTGGGCACAAAAGGATTCTTAAACTAATCCAGGTTCTGCCCCAAGAAAAGGCTATGATGGAGTGCCAATGTCCTCTCCGGCCTGGGAGGGAACTCAGCAGCGGCATTAACACATACTTGCCATTCTTGGCTTCGCTGGAGGAAATGGCGTGGGGGGGGAATGATAGGAAGCATTTCTCAGTTCTATGACCCACATGCCATTCTCAGCTCTGGTAATGTACTCAGGAACTCAGAGGGGCTGTCCTCTCTGGATGCCTCCCCAGTCACAAAATTGGTGCATGTGGCTAATTTTACATTTAGGGGGGAATCCCCTCCACTAGTTCATCTTGCAACAGGGAGACCAGCGAGCTAGACAGAAGGTGTGCACTTATTCCATGTGAATCTGAAAGCTGGAATCAAAGCCTGTCAAGTCCATTCCACTCATTTCTCCTGGGTTTGGTTTTGTTCTTCTTCTAAAACAACGTGGGCTCTTCAATAATTGCCCAAAGGAATAATTGCCAGATGGAAATTACGAGACCGAAAACCTTCCTTGGTCTAGGTTAAAAAGAATAGTGGTTTTTCATGCTTAAGAGTCCCATTTTCTTAAAAGAATGACTGCTCCTGTTTCCTGTTCCCAACTGCAAAGTCAGTGTCACACCTACACCGGGAAACCCAACCCACGCAAGATGCTCAAACCATCGTTGTTTTTCTGTGGTGTGAAGAAGGTGTTTACTCATCACCCCAAACATGCCCAGATAAAATCAAGTTTATTTCATCAAACCAACAGAGAATTTCTTTTCATTCAAATGTCAGGCACGTTTGCTCACAGCAGGGGCTAGACTGTAATATTCACTGAGCACGTCACTAAAAAATAAGAATCGAGACTTTTTTTTGCATTCGCAACATACCAGGCAATGTGTTAATTGTGTTAGAGCTTTATTTCATTTAACTACCTTATGTGAAAAGTGCTATTATGATCTGCATTTTATAGATGAGAAAACACGAGTCGTAGAGAGACTGAATTACTTGATTAAGGTCACAAGGGCGATGGGAAGAAGGAGCTGGGATTGGAAACCACTCCAGCCTGATTTTAAAACCCCTGTGCTTTGGAATACATATAAAGCATATTCCCTCCTATTAGACAAATTGTGGAAGATTTTCAGGACGATCGTGTAAGAATCTCTGTATCCGGGAGAAATTCAGTTACTCCCCCCACTCAGATTTTGTGCCTCTGGAAGCAGGTATGAGAAGGTAGGAGCTGTTTTTTTTTGTTTTTTTGTTTTTTTTTTTGAAGCATCCAACGATACTCAACAAATACAAGATTGATAGCTTTTTTCGCCCCCAGCAGGGTTTTATGTTACCAGGGAGTCATGACTGTAACAATTTAATGTTTACATTCATACATTACAATCTTTAAGAAGTTCATTAGAAAATCTGCTATAAAGTACTGTAGCAAATTAAAAAAAAAAAGATATTCATACTCCATTAAATATAAGCAAACCTAACTCTATGAGACAAAGCACCAAAACAAAAAGAATTCACTGATGGGCTAGAAATATACTTTTCGTTTAGCTAATGACTCTCACCATTCCCCAATTATTTCATTTTTTAAAAAACTTCCTGACACCTCTGAGATGAGGTGCACATATTTTAGTCCCACCTAACAGTGAGGGAAACAGCATACATTTTTCTCAAACCAAAGACAATGCAGAATTAGCACAATTCAGTCCAGAACTTGAGTATCTGGCTCCCAATCTCCCTCATTAGAGTTGGTACCCCAATACTACATGGTACCCCAGCATGAACAACCAGACTTGAAGCAATTTAATATTGTCGAGGTCGTTTGACAGGGACATGGTATCTACAATGTGGTGACTATGAAGTTTCAGGGAGCTAATGTAAGTAAAAACTCTTAGACCAATGCTAGCGACATGGTTTTTTGTGGTGGGAGATGTTTGTTAACTGTATAGTCACACAGCTGAAGCTCTCTGTGGCTGAAAATATTTAGTTTTTGCTAATCAAAATTCTCACTCTCCTTAAAATGTCAACTTTATAAACCGGCTATCCTAAAAGGAGTTTCTAAGCTCTTGTGAGGAAGAAATTAACAGGATATTAACTATATTTCTTTATAGTATACTTTCTTAACTGTAGATTATACGTGAGGGTTAATCTGTTAATCACACAAACTCTAGCCCTTTGGATACATTCCACCTCTAACTTCCCTCACTCTGGTCTCCTGAGACAGGAAATGCCACCCTATTCTTCATGGTCAAATCTATACCTCCCATTTAAAGGTCTAAACTAGACTTTATGCAAAACAAAAGTCCCCCAAAGAGTCTATTAAAATAAGTTTGGGAAAACTGAGTTAAAGAAAACTAAGCAGTTTATTTATTTTAATACAGGACTTGTCAGAGCCTTTACTTTCTGTCACTGAGCCTTGTGACTCTAAGCAGGGCTAGAACAGGAAGAAAAAAAAATTTTTTTTTTTTAAATTAATTGACTACAAACCTCCTTTTTCTGCCCCTCACGCCATTCTCTTGGAATTGTGCTGGAGCCCTTGTGTATTGGGAAACGCTGGTAGATCAGTTTTCAAACTGAGCTCTAAGAAACCCTTGAGATTCACAAAAATATTTCAGAAATCAAAAAGAGAGAGGAAGCTGACTAAGCAACACTCTGGCCCACCACAACTGCTTAATGAAAGCCATGCTTCTTTTGTGCTATAAATACTTTCTCTTTGCAGAAGAGAAAACAGGTGTTTTTTTAAAATATGCTTGAAGGTTCCTAGTTTCAAAATATACCTATTATATGTTGAACTAAATTGGAGATGTCTCTATATATGCATCTTGCTTCACTTCTAGAATAGTACACTGCACATAGGTGCCTTCAAAAAGCATTTGTTGAATAAAAAAATTGCTTAATAGATTATTTGCCTCTAAACAAGGTTAACACAGTCATATAAATCAATATACAACTATATCTGTGACATCTTTTGAGAAAATTATTTTTAAAAGTATGGGTAATTAAATTATTCTAAAAAGAAAACAATGCAGATCAAAAATCAGAATAATTCCTTGGTGAATTTACACTGTTTCATCCCATATTCTAGCTATGCTCTATTTCTAAAGAATAAAAAGGAAAAGCCAATTTCATAATAAAACTAAGTGACCATAGTTAGGAAATGTTTTCTTCTCTGTACCTTTTGCTCAATCTCTTCTCTGAAAGAGGGACCTCACTGAGCCCAGAGGCTGAATGTCTGAATGAAAGCCTTGTCTATATAGTCAGGAACCATCTGGATTTTGGAAAATCTTGTGAACCAGGGCAATGAAGGGAGACCCTTCCAGATAAAGGTGTTACTCAGGAAAGTTTCCTAAGCTAATGGATGCTCTGCTTCATTGGGTGGGCTGGAAAGGGCTCATTCCTCCAATTCCCAGCAGGAAAGGAGAAGACTAGATGTTGGATGTTGCCCAGAAAATGTGTGTGGTTAAACCCAAGACACACGTCAGCTATGGGTAGAGGGGGCGCTGCACCACTCAGCTTTCTAGAGTCAACTAGTTTTGAGGCTCTTCAACCCTGAAATTTCTGTTATAACTCAAGAAGTGACTTACACTCTCTCAGATCAAGGGGATACTCCCTGATGCAAAGGAAGAAAAGTTTTAGGTCACTCGGAATCAAATGAAAATGCAAAAAGGAAACATACACATGGCCCAGCTCATGGGCTATTGTGAAAGCCGTACTCAATCCACTGTCTTCACTAATAGAACAGCTTCTGTAGGGATCACAGATGGTACCCAGCTCAGCAAGACCTGTTCAAAGGAAAGCAAAGAAGGATTTACTTGAAAAAGCAATTGTGGCTTGGAATAAAAATGCAGGAAAGTGTTGCAGCCATAGAAGAGGGGCACAGGAGACTCACCTAAAGTGTCACACTTGTCATGAGCTCTGCAGATATCCTGTCTGAAAGCAAAACAGACTTAGGGCCATGACAACATCAAAGAGTAAATGTCAACACAAGTAAACAGTTGACCTTCTTTCTAGGCATTCACAACAGCGCCCACCTTGCGGGGGAGGAGGTTACAAAGAGGAAACTGATGAGGCCGAGGGTTTGTAACTCCAAAAAGCTTGGGAACCAGTGACATAGGGATTAAAAGCTACATCAAGAGGGTTTCTTCTGCCACAGGGGTAGCTACAGAGTAAGTGAAAAACCTCTCCAACCCGGGCTTTCCCTCCTACTGTGATTCTAGTTTCTTCATGAACGAGTCAGTGACTGTGACTATCTCCAAGGTGGCCAAGGGGAATTACAACCAGGACAGCACTCTTCTTTGTTGCCCTACACGGCATTTTAAATACCTTTGAGTTTGTCACTACCATGTAAAAATTGGAAGATTTCACTTCAAAGAGAAACCCATATTTCTGACTTTTTGCAAAATTACAGAAGTTGGCGACACCAGACGCCTTCGTGGCATGGTAACAACCAGCTCCATCTGAAGAGCAGCTGCCTTTCATCTAAGGGTGTTTACTGTTGGGCCCACCTGACATATCCATTGCCTTCTTGGCACCTGTTGGCTCCTGTTTCGCAATCGGGGTGACTTTGCTCCCCCAACCCCAGAAACATCATTGGTTGTCACAGTCGAGAGGAGAGGCTACTGATAGGTAGTAGGAAGAGACCGTAGATGCTGTTGAACGTCCTGCAATGCACAGGACTGAGGGTTTGGGAACCTTATGCAAGGGGCTGGCTACCAAGAATATATGACCTCGTCCCACCAACGTGACCGGAAAACCGAAAGATTTGAGGAATGAGAAATCCATATACCTCGTTACAAGAACAGCAGTATCGTGCTGGATTCCACCTGGAGAATTCTTCGAGTGTTGCCATTGGCAAAAATTTTTTAAGGTTGCCTGGGCATCAAAAGAAATGGAAGGTCCTTCCTAAATGCAGAAAAGAATTATGATTGGTCCATTGTACCAACACCAATGAGATATGCCATTTCGGATACATGTACAAGAAAGAAGAAAAAAAAAAACTTGATTACCTGTTCATTATGAATCACAACTAAGTTCACAATAACAATATTAATTAAATTTCCAATACTTGGGTCTTTATAGATAGAGGCTACCTGCAACCGAGATAAATTTTTCAAGGTTAATTGTGAACTCTGTGTAAGCAATAAGCAATTCACTTCTTACGCCCGGGCTCCAACTCTTTCCACGTTTTCACGCAAACATATGCATTTGGTAGGTTCAAATTTGCATTCATTCAACAAGCATTTCTTAACACTCTCTTTGAAAAATTCATAGATGGCAGTTTCAGATAAGAATGAATCCCAACAAGTTTAAATTTCAAAGCGTTTTCCTCGGAAATTGTATCGCCACACAACTTAACAGTTCTTTGGATATTCATATAACACTGGATATTTATTTTTGATCAAGCTCTTTCATCCCAGTAGAAGTCCCAGATCGCCCAAGTATGGAATCTCACATTGACCACGTTTGCTAATACAGTGGTTCTTCATGTTTACCTCCCCTTTGTGTGCTTCACAACCTGGTAACCCATTTGGTTTGGTTTGGCTTGGGTTGGGTTGGTTTTCATTATGATCATTAACTATGAGAGTTAACGTTCATTGAATGCTTATTGTGTTACTAGATTCTTGCTGAAAATTGCATATACATTGACATTTGGTCCCCAGAGCAAAACTCTGGGCTATCACAATCTTTGCACAACAAGTGAGAAAACCAAGGCTCAGAGGATTTAAGTAACTTTCCCAAGACTACAGACAGTGCTGAGTGGCAGAGCCAAAATGCTCAACCTACATCAATCTGACCCAAAATTGAGGCTCATAACTGAAATTCTTCTGAGGGGTCTGTATTCATGGGCTGGAAATAGACTTGAGTCTGGGCAAGGTGTGATTAGGTTTTCCTCTCCCTCCTCCAGGACAGGAGAGGGCTAGGGCCTGGGGGACTGAGCATGGGGAAGGGAGGTGAGGGGAGAGTGCAGGTCAGGTGGGGTGAGGTGTGGGATGGGGAGCACAAGGGACTGGTTGGTAGCAGTAAGGGGGAAAGACAAGGAGAAGCATAGGCCAGGGAGAGGGAAGAAGAACTCTTAAAGCATAGCTCCCAAACACAGTTGCTTTTCACAATCTTTTGGGGGAATTTGTTAAAAGTAGGTTCCAGTTTACATAAATTAAGGTCAATCTATTGGAATAAATGCTGTGTTGAGTCCTAAAATGAATGAGGGTAGATTATATACACTATTACAGAACAATCTCCAACATTTTTAAAGGAAAAGAACAATATGTAAAATGGTGTATTAGAATGTTCTATTTTGGTTTGAGAAATATTGTATATGCACACGTATTTGGTCACGTTGTCCAATATGGTAGCCATTGCCACATGTGGCCACTGAGCACTGGACATGTACCTTGTCTAAAATGAGATGTGCTGTTGAATGGAAGACACATACTGAATTTGAAGACTTTGGATGAAAAAAAAAACAATATCTCATCAGCGATTTTTGAAATGACAGCATTTTGGCAGAAATTAATATACATTATTAAAACTAATGTTACTTTTTTTTTAAAATTACATATGTGGCTTGCATTATGTTTCTATTGGGCAGTGCTAGTAGACACATATGCAAAAAAACTTTTAATGGTAGTTGCCTCTGGGAAGGGGCCAGGGTAGGAAATGAGACTTCTTTTTCATGATTAGTCTTTGGTTCTGTTTTTTATTATTTTTTATTATTACTAATTACTAATTATTATTAATAATGTAAATCTATTGATTTTTCTATTCGAAGTGAGAGTAGGAAAATACAGAGGGATAGATCTGTGGGCCTCATCCCAAGGCTACTTAATTAGACCCATAGTTAGCAGGTGTGTATGTCAGACAAAGAGCATTAGGGTTGGGAAGTGGACCATCTAGACATCACGTGAGTGTCTAAGCCACTTACTAGCTTCACAAGACCATGGGCAAGTGACCTAACTCCTCTGAGGCTCAGTTTTCTTATCTATAAAATGGGAATGAGAATCCTACCTAGCAGAGCTGCCAGGAGAATTAGCAATAATGTCTTTTAACTAGGAAGCACATTGTCTAAAAAATTACACACTCCGCCCCGTCACCGTTATTGTTATTATAAAAAGGCAACCAACGTATCATCTGATGTTCTCTTCAGTCACTTGCCTGAATCGTTGAAATGCCAGCCCTGAGAATGATCCTCCAAAGCACGGGGTGGAAACCCATTTGCCAATGGCACATTTAGAGACCTCATAAATCACCTTCTTTTGAATGTACTTACAATTGACATTAGAGTTAAAATATAGTGTTGAAGGTTTGGTCCGTGGTATAAAACCATTTTGTAGTCCGCCACCACCATCACTTCTACAAACCGTGGATAGGATAAAAAACGTTTTGTTCTTCTGTGGGTCCTCTTTTCCCTGGTGCTGTCCGTCTTGTTACTATAGGCAGAAAGGGCCTTTGTTGCCAAGTTGGCTTTTAATATGGCCACATCTTCAGCCAGGCTAGGCCTGTCTCCCGATCTTCTTGTTCTCATTTTCCTCTTGTCTTTGCTGTGACTATTTGTGTGTTCTGTAACAAATCGGAGGGCACATATTACATTTCAGACCACTTCTCTTTCACATTAAGAATTTAATTTGCCATATCTTAGAAGATGATGCCTCTGCTGTCAAATTATAGACAAAATCAAGTTCTACACACTGTGGACTCGACGGGAGAAACTCAATCTGCACTCTCATCTGAGTGATTAAGGAAATTGTCTAAGGGACTTGAAATTAGCTTCCCTGGAAGCTTCCATAAATGCTCACTTAAGGTCTTGGGAAATCAGGCATGAGTTTAAGGGAGACATTTGCCTATGACTCTTTTCATTTGGCAACCAAAGTCTTGCTGGGTTGTAAGCGGTTTCCATTCACTGTTCTTTGCCATAGATACAGTAAGGACCAGCAAGGGTACTGAGGTTTACAGAATAGAAATGGAGATGTTTCCTATATGCCACGTTTGATATTCAATGAGCTGCAGGAGAAAGAGGCCTGAGGGTGGCCAGGCTAAGAGACAATACAAAGGAACTCTAGAAAACACATGACAAGGTATTTTTTTATGACCTCATGAAATCATTGTCTTACATGAAATGTAAGAATAGAATCACTGCTATTCATTGCCTCTGAATTTTTAATTAATTTAGTTTAGGGCTCAGTTAGGGAAGTTGATTAAACTCATAGAGGATAAACAGGCCATGGAGGCCGTGGTGTGTAATGCCAGATTAGCTCTGCTCATTCTGACTCTTGCCTAGCTACATCCTCAGGTCTATACAATCTTGCTGCTCAATGTGTGGTCCGCAGACCAGCAGCACAACAGCCCCCACAAGCCTGTGTGGACTGCAGACTCTCCCGCCCCACTCCAGACCCGAAAAATCAGACCCTCCAGTTTAATGAGATCTCCAGGTGATTTATATTCATGTTAATGTCTTGAGAAGTGCTAGTCTGGAGGGTGGCTTGAAGCTTGTGTTGCTGGTGAAAATGTTCAAACTCGAAGTCACCAACCACACCATACACTGAACAAGCATAAAGAACGCCTGCCCAAATAGGCTCTGAGTAAAAACAGAATTTCATCCGTTATCTTGCCTACCATCTCCTAAATGTGTTTTAAAGTTTTAATGCCAGCAGCCTGTAGTCTAAGACAGACCACAGAGTTGTACAACTGACAAATATGTTTATCTAAGATACAAAGAATAGAATTTATTACATCAACAACAACAACAACAACAACAACAAAGGTTAAGCCAGAGTTGTTTCCTATTTGCAGGGTTCAAATATTTGACCATAAAAACCATTGCTAAACAACCCATTTAGGCCAGGATGTGTATTTTGCCCAAGTTGAGCATTTTAGCAGGCGTTAAATACTGAAATCAGTCCATACTGTCATAACTTGTTTTGCGGTCCAGCCATAGCCCACAGAGCTAGCCCAAAGTCTGGTATGCAGTAGGATTCAATATCATATTCTTTTCTGCCAGTCTCTACCGAGTATATCCACATGTGTTATACCCACGCCACATCGGTATTTAGGCCATCCACCTTTAAGTTATCAAAATGACTATGGAATACATACTGACCAAGTACTTACTATGGGCCAGGCATTGAACTAGGCTCTTTTGCGTATGTTATCTCACAATTCCTCTCAAAATGAGAAAATTAACCTCTACCTTACACATGAGGAAACTAAATCTCAGAGAGGTTGAGCAACTTGTCCAAAGTCACACGGCAGAAAGTGGTGGTAGGAGGCATCAGACATGGGTTTGATCGATGGCCTAAAACGTGCTCTACTGGAGCAAGATTTCTCAAGAGCTAAGGATTGAAATGGGCTCATGGTTTGGTTAAATCTCAAGTGAACAAAAGAAAACATGTGGATATTTTCACAAAGACCAGCTTTTTACAACTGGTGTTTGGTGGCCATGTTGAAAAGTACATAGTTTTTATTAAGAAACAGTGTCATTCATTTTATGAAAAACAAATCATCCTGTTTAACATCTTCCATAAATTATGGCTTAATCTGATTGTTATATGCAGTAAAGTTTCAAAGGCTTTAAAGTCTCTCTTATTCTCCTACTTTCTATTTCACTATTTTGTGCTCTAATCTTTGTTTTCTTCCCTCTGCAGGCTGTAGTTTTGTTTTCTCTTCCTTTTCCAGTGTCTTTTTTTTTTTTTTTTTGGTCAGAGAGAGGGGGAGAGAGAGCGAGCGAGCACAGGCAGACAGAGTGGCAGGCAGAGGCAGAGGGAGAAGCAGGCTTCCCTCCGAGCAAGGAGCCCAATGTGGGACTCGATCCCAGGATGCTGGGATCATGACCTGAGCTAAGGCAGCCGCCCGACCAACTGAGCCACCCAGGCGTCCCATATTTCTTCCTTCTCAATAGAGCCATTGATTGCTCTAAATTCCCCTCTAGGCACTGCTTTACCTGCATCCCATAAATTCTGGCATGTTCTATCTTCATGCTTACTCATCTCAAAGTATTTTCCAACCTCCCTTTTGACCTACTGGTTATTTTAGCATGCTGTTTACTTTTCACATATTTATGAGCTTCCTATTTTTTAATGGTTTTGATTTCTACTTTCTTTCCACTGTAGTCAGGAAAGGTACTACGTAATACCTCTATTCTTTTAAGTGTACTGAGTCATCATTATTATTTTTTATGGTCTTGTGTATGATCCATTCTGGAGAATGTTCCATGTGCACATCAGAAGAATTTGTATTCTGCTGTCGCTGCACGGACTGTTGTACAGATGTCTGCTGGGTACAGCTGATGTACGGTGTCTTCCAAGTTTTCTATTTCCCACTGATTTTTCGCCTCCCTGGTCTAACCATTACTGAATACGGGGTATTCAAGTTTCAACAATTACTGGTGAATTGTCAGCTTGTCCCTTTATTTCTGTCGGTTTTTGCTTCATGTTTGTGTTGCTCTGTTAGAATGTGCCTCTATATTCATAATGGCTAAATCTTCCTAGTGAATTGGCCCTTTTTTATTATAAAACATGTTGATAAACTTTATCAATAAAGTAATGTGAAAGAAGCCAGTCAGCATATGATTCTAGTCAAACAAAAGTTCACCGTTAGGAGATCAAAACAGACAGAAAGTAGATTAGTTGCTGGAGGTGGGGTGGCAAGACGAGGGGTTGGCAGCTGACGCACAGTGTTTCTTTTTCAAGTGATAAGGAAGTTCTAAAAGGGATGGTGATGAGGGTCACACATGTCTGTGAATACACCAAAAGCCATTACATTGGACACTTTCAGCGGATGGATAGTATGGTATGTGAATTTTATCTCAATAAAGCTGTTTAAAAAAGAAAATACGTCACTTAGTTTGTGAAAAAGAAATACTCTTTACTTAGAGTCTTCTATAAATATTTTGATTTACCAGGTTCATTTGGAAGAAAAGTATGCCTACAGTGAGAAAAACTCGGGAAATGCTGTATTCACTCTTCTTGACCATTCAGAGGGGAAAGTACACTCACAGAGACTCATCAGAGGGGACGTGTAACATGGGAATATGTGAACGGGAATCCAGGCTAACTAGATTGACTAGAAACTGAGTTATTTACTTAAATAACAAAGCTGAAGAAATTCAGGCACTGATCACAAAAAGACTACAATTTATAACAGAACAGTGCATGTAAGTTCTAACATACCTGGGAGACCATTTCTTCACTCACAAGTGATCCATGTATCAAAGAAACAATTCCATCTACTTTAGGTGGCATGAAAAACCAGGAATAAAATTACTTCTTCAGAATCGAAAACAACGTGTTTTGATATATAATGCTTCCCGGTGTTTTACCCATCTGATCTTTTATCCTAACGAGTTACTATCCTATTTAATGACCCAATTAACTCAACCAATTTCAAACACATTATCCATTTTAACAGGCAACTTTAAATTTAGCATTAAAAATAGCATGAGCTTTAAAGAATCAGATATTCACAATGGCTACAAATGCATGAACATTGTTTCCAAGAACTGAAAATATGGAAATTGTAACTTGTAGACCTACTCCATTCTCTTGCCTCTGAATAGAATCTGTAACAACAGAGAATAATTTCCACCAAGGGACATATGGTGTTAAGGTAAAAAGAAAGTCATCCACATTTCTCTTTAATGACCTTGGAGCATAACAGAATTGAGGCCAGTGTTTCAAATGGGCAATGTCACTTTGCTACTAATTTTATCAGAACAGGCTATGTAATAAAATTTCCCTCTGGTGGAAAGCTCAGTCAGTACAAATTGTGTATTTTTGCTCTTCCTTTATTTTTTCTTTTCCTCACACACAGCTTTACATATATTAGTACTTTTTAAAAATTTTTTTAATTTTTTTATTTTTATTAACATATAATGTATTATTAGCCCCAGGGGTACAGGTCTGTGAATTGCCAGGTTTACACACTTCACAGCACTCACCATAGCACATACCTTCCCCAATGTCCATAACCCAACCACCCTCTCCCTACCTACCCACCCCTGGCAACCCTCAGTTTGTTTTGTGAGATTAAGAGTCTCTTATGGTTTGCCTATTAGTACTTTTTTTTAAATATATTTTTTAAAGTGAGCTCAGGCAGACAGAATGGCAGGCAGAGGCAGAGGGAGAAGCAGGCTCCCTGACGAGCAAGGAGCCCGATGCGGGACTCGATCCCAGGACGCTGGGATCATGACCTGAGCCGAAGGCAGCCGCTTAACCAACTGAGCCACCCAGGTGTCCCAGTCTATTAGTACTTTTTATTGAGATATAATTTATAGGGTTTGCTGGGTGGCTCAGTTGGCTAAGTGTCCAACTCTTGATTTTGGCTCAGGTCATGATCTCAGAGTCCTGAGACTGAGCCCTGCATCCGGGTCCATGCTCAGTGGTGAGTCTGCTTGAGATTCTCTCTTTCCCTTCCCCTCAGACCCTCCCTGTCCTTTCTCTCTCTTTAACAAAATGGAGAGGGAGAGGAAATTTATATAAGCATAAAATTCACCCTTTTAAATGGTATATAATTCAGTGGGTTTTAACATATTCATAAAGTTGTGCAACCATCACCATTATCTGATTTTAGGATATTTTCATTCCTCTATAAGGAAACCCTGTATGCATTAGGGGTCATTTCCCATTACCTCTTTTCCTCTAGCCCTTGGAAATCACTTATCTAGGTTTTATATCTATGGATTTGCCTGTTCTGTCACTTCATATGAATGGAGTTCTACAATATGTGGCTTGTGACTGGCTTCTTTCACATTTTATTTATTCACTCTTTAGTTGCTGGGTATTTGGGTCTAACAACTCAATTGAATAATACTGCTATGAACATGCATGTACAAGTTTTTGTGTGCCCATGTTTCCATTTCTTTTAGGTATATACCTAGAAGTAACTGCTGGGTCATATAGTAATTCTGTCTTTACCATTTTGGGGAACTGCTAGATTGTTTTCCAAAGTGGCTGCACCCTTCTCTTGTCTCTTCTTGGAGTTCAGATATGATGCTTAAAAAGAGGAAATCATTCTTTCAAGGTTGTTCTCCTTTGAGGAGTCTTCAAAAATTAATTACATTTAGTTAACTAAATAACTTATGAGCAACCTGTCCTACTCCAATCTTAAAACAGCATGTTGAACGAAAGAAGATATACAGATGGCAAACAAGCACATGAAAATATGCTCAACATCGTATATTATCAAGGAAATGCAAATTAAAACAACATTAAGATACCACCACACATCAACTACAATGGCCCAAATCTGGAACACTGACAACACCAAATGCTGGCAAGGATGTTGAACAACAGAAACTCTCATTCACCGATGGTGGGAATGCAAAATGGTACAGCCACTTTGGAAGATAGTTTGTCAGTTTCTTACAAAACTAAACCTACCATGTGATCCAGCAGTCATGCTTGTGGGTATCTACCCAGAGGAGATGTTCACAGAAGAACCTGCACATGGATGTCTATGGCTAGTATTCATAATCATTAACACTTGGAAGCTACTGAAATGTCCTTCAGTACACAAACTGTGGTAGCACCGGGGAATGGAATACTATTCAGGGCTCAAAAGAACTGAGCTAGCAAGCCATGTAAAGACATGAAGGAACCTTAAACGTATACTGCTAAGTGAAAGAAGCCAATCTGAAAACACTCTCTGCCGTATGATTCCAACTATCTGACATTCTGGAAAAGGAAAACTGCAAGGACAGTAAAAGATCAGTGGTTGTCGGAGGTTGGGGTACAAAGAGATGGACAGACAGAACACAGAAGATTTTCAGAACAGTGAAAATACTGTGTATGAAATCGTAATGATGGATACATGTCATTTTAAACTTTTGTCCAGATCCATAGACTATAAAAGACTTAAGAGGAAATCATAATATAAATAGGGACTTTAGGTGATGATGATACAATCAGATGATGTAATAATTATTATATGTCAATGTAGATTCGCCGGCTATAACAAAGGCAACCTCTGGACATGGATGTTGATAATAGGGGAGGCAATGCATAGGTAGGGGCAGGGGGATACATGGGAAGTAAACTTAATTTAAAAAAACCAAACAAACAGACAAGCATGTGATACCTCCAAAAATCAAAAGCACATCTGCATTCAGAGAAAAATGCAATACTTTGCAACCTGAACCGTTGCACGCACAGATAAACGCATTCAGGCAGGTTGAACAGTGAGACGTAGCACCAAGGCCATGTCATAAGCACTCCAGTTGTCACACTGTATATCAGGAAGATGAGTTAATATTGGCTTTTCCAACTGTTCTGGCCTTGCTGACCGGTAAGGAGAAACAGAGATGCTTAGGCCAGCACAGTGTTCCAACACCTCATGCTCCAAAGGGAGCAACCCTCAACCCCTTTTTGACCTTGGGCAAATAACTGACTCCCATTTTCCCTCTGTTCTCCCACTTAGAAACCTGAATAAGAACACGTCCTATGTCATAGGCTTGCTCTGAGGAATGGTTGGAGATCATGCACACAAAATGCCCAGCACGCAGGAAGCAACCCATAAATAGTGTTATGTTTTCTACCTTTCCCAAGTCATAAAGTCAGAACTAAAAAAAGGAAGCATTTCAGGGAGAGTGACAGTGTAAAAATATTTTTCTGGATTACAGTAACAATTCCAAAGATATAAACTGTTTATATCCTGAAGTGATCTTTTCTAAGTCACTTCTCTGGATGTCAGTTTCTCTGACCTCTTAAAGGGCATGTAAATCCCTGCTGCTACGTTAAGGTGGTCTTGAGACTTAAATAACAAAGTGTGCAGAAAATTCCTTATATATTGGGGTGCCTGGGTGGCTCAGTCAGTGAAGCACTGGCTCTTGATTTTGGCTCAGGTCTGATCTTTCTCCCTCTCCTTATGTGCTGCTCTCCCGGCTCTTGTGCTCGTTCTCTCAAATCAATCAATCAAGCAATCTTAAAAAAAAAAAGAAAAAAAAAAGAAAGAAAACCCCTTCTATATTATAAGTTGAATTTCAGAAATTACTTCTTGAACACCCATTTAATGCCAGGTACAGGGCTAGATAAGTGAAAATAAACAATGGCAACAATGAAACAAAAATAAAACTCGGGGCCAATCCTTAAAAAGAAAGAATAAAAATAAATTAAAAAAATAAGAATAAAGAGGGCCGCCTGGGTGGCTCAGTGGGTTAAAGCCTCTGCCTTCAGCTCGGGGTCGTCATCTCAGGGTACTGGGATTAAGCCCCGCATGGGGCTCTCTGCTCGGTGGGGAGCCTGTTTCTTCCTCTCTCTGCCTGCCTCTCTGCCTACTTATGATCTCTCTCTCTTTGTGTCAAATAAATAAATAAATAAAATCTTTAAAAAAAATAAGAATAGGGCGCCCAGGTGGCTCAGTGGGTTAAAGCCTCTGCCTTCGGCTCAGGTCATGATGCCAGGGTCCTGGGATCGAGTCCCACATCGGGCTCCCAGCTCCATGGGGAGCCTGCTTCTTCCTCTGACTTCCCCTCTCATGCTCTCTCACTCTGTCTCTCTCTCAAATAAATAAATAAAATCTTTAAAAAAAAATAAGAATAAAGAGAAAATAAAAATTTAAGATGGCCTCATTACTTAAAACCTCATTGTAAAAAAAAAGAAAACTGTAATATTTGGTTATTTTTTGGTAAAAAACATTTTCAAGGAACTTCATGTCACATTGCCATGCAATAAAACGCATATTATATTCCCAAATAACTGGAATCATTTTAGAAAATAACAACCAGGTCTGGTTATTCAGCAGTTACTCATTGAGAGTTTCACATCCACCAGGGCTGGGCTAAGGAGATTCAAATGTTAACTTTAACAGTTAGGAAGTTAATTATTGTTCTCTATTTTTATAAGGTTTATCAAAATTTAACTGAACTTCCTTAAGGCACTGAGCCACCTTGTGACCTCACGGTCCAAGTGGGCAGAGAAGTCACAGCACAGAAGCAAAGGGAAGACTGCCCCCCTTTCTGTTGTACCCTGGCTTGACAGCCAGAAGGAAGCTGGGCAGGAATCCCGAGTGGTTTTGCACTTGGCTTCTGGAGGCGGACCAGCCCTTGTTGGTGGCCCTGCCTTAGCACTACTCTAGCCTCAGAGGCTCAGTTTTCCCATCTGTAAAATGAGGATAATAACAGCTCTTTGTAGCTTTGACCATGAGGATAAAAGAGGCAGCACGTAAAATGCCCTCAGGGCAAAGCATGGCACACGAGAAGGACTCATGAAGCATTTATGGTGATCATAGCGACTGTTAATTTCTCTCTCAGTTGTTTGAGGTCTATCCCCTCTGTAGGAATGAGGATGTTGATATTAAGGTTGCTCATGTAAAACAATGCTATTTCACAAAGAATCTTCTACAAGAAAGGAGGGATGTGGGGGAGGGGGCTCAAGGATGCAGACCCAGTCCCTGCCCCCTTAGAACTCCCACCCAGGAAAGTGCACATGCGGGCTGATGGGGACAAGACAGGTTCTGAGATGGAATTGGATGCAAACTAGTGCCACTAACACTTCTACCTGTCTGTGGCTCCAACAGCTGCTAACATACAGGGAGCCCAAAGCAGAGGCCGGGGGCAGTTCCCCGGGGCTGTCTTTGCTCTACTCATATCTAAGATCTGCACGAATCGGGTCTGTTCAGAGAGTTAATGATGCCTTCAGACGGGGATTCTGCAGGAGAGAAGACGCAGTCTGCTGGGACCAGAGGAAGATGGATAAACAAGCACAGTGTGGGAAAAGAAAAAAAAAAGGTAAGACATAAAAACACAAACAGCCATAAAACCAGTGAATGTTCTAATAATAAAGAACAATGAGTTTCCAGCAAGTGGGTGGGGAAGGAGCTGTGGGGGGAAACTGTCCTGTAAGAATGAAAACTCACCAACGTTTAATTTTTTTCAGGGTCCTCAACTGGCTAGCTTAAATACAAGAGTGAGCCCCTAGATTTTCTCACAAGGACCACGCCCCCAAACTCATTTCTCTGCACACACGGGGAGCTTGGGGGAAAAGTCAAACGGCGTGCCCAGGCTCTAGAGATGCTCCATGCTGCGTATCAGCAGGGACTGTGTATATGCAAAGGGCAGCGGCGGAAGAGATTTTGCTGAGACTCCTTTTAGCTGGCGGGAACGTTTATGAACGATGTCTCCCTGAGAGTGGTTTATGGAACATGAGTCCCAGAACACATTCCTGAAAACAAATAATGTTAAGTGAGCAAAATATTCCACGCAGCATTTACATCTGGGACTTTTTCCGTGCTCATTAGCATTTTAGGACCTCTGAGAAGTCTTGCAGGAGAGAAACTAGTTTACATGTGTTTAACCACGTCACTGGGAAACTGATGGGCTCTTGGCTGCTTTTCAGGGCAGGTGGGTGGTGGGGACTGACGCGGTCCTGGAAAGATAATGAGATGGAGAGAAGCGTGCTAAGGGGCTTTCCTTTCCGGGTGGTGGGGGTGGGTGGCGGTGGGGAGAAGGAGATGCCACTGGCAGAAAACACTTGAGAAGCTTCTGTTAGAGTTCAAGGGGCTGTGGTCGGTTGTGGGTCGGTGGGGTGGGAGGCATATCTGGAGGTCATCCCACCATCTTCCAGCCAAGTTAGGGGTCAAATTTGCTGACTCAGGCACTATACTCAAAGGCCTTGCTCCTGCTTTCTCATCCAACCGCTCGCATCCCACTCAACTAAAGCCATCAAAAGGGGCTGCCGTTAACAGTAATATTGGCGGACACGTGTGGAGTGGGTTCCCCTGTGTCAGGACTCTTCTAAGCACTTTCCATGGACTCACCAGATTACGCCTCACAGCAATCCGACGTGGTAGGGCCTTTGATGGCCATTTCCAATAGAGGAAACTGAGGCACACTTGAACTAACTTGAGAAAATATTTAGGGAGTATCTATTTGAGGTAATGTAATAAGCTGAACATACCCAGGCCTGCATTTCACTAGGAGACCTGTTTGGTTTTCCCATTATGATCCTGCAAAATACTCTTGCAGAAATGTTGGCTGTGACTCATTCGATCTCTTTGCATTAAGCGGGGGTTGGCCTTTCTGGCAGGGGGTGAGGGGGCCACGCCAGCTGCCCACAGCCCCACCCCGCACTGCCTGCAGCCTGCTTTCGATGGCCGGCTCCTGGGCCCCGTGGTGACGCAGCGTGGGATCTTCTTGGCCAGCACTCTCCAGGAAAAATGAAATGTGAGCCACACACAGAAGTTATGCATTTCTAGTAGCACATTTTCAAAACATCAAGAGGACCAGACGAAATTAATTTGAATAATATTTTCTACGTAACCCAATACATCTAGAATATCATCATTTCAACATGCGGCGGTAGCTACATTTCAAAGGCTCAGAAGCCACTCGGGGCCACCATCTAGGACGGTACCTTCTAGGCATTTGCAGAGTGAATACTGGCTCCAACAGGCTAATGCTGGATGAGTTTAGGTTTGGGACTCAGAGGGACCTGTGCTAAAATCCCAGTTTCCCAACATTCCATCTGTGTGACTTCAGGAAAGTCAATTAAGTTCTTTGTGCCTCAATTTCCTCATCTGTGCAATGGGGATAATAATCGTTTCTCTCTAATAGGGCACTGGCTGGGGTGCCTCATGGCAGAGACTGAGCTGAAATGAAGTGGCTTGGGGCTGGAGGCTATCTGATACTTCAGGGCAGCTGTAGGTGGCCCCAGGCTCCGTGTAGTGCCTGTGGGGGGTCCGAGGTATCACTCCCATATCAGAGATTAAAGAGCAGTTGTTGCTGGAGCTCTTTAAGAAGGCTTCTAAGCAACTGGGAGGGAGCCTATCTCCCACATTCCTTTGATACACGTCTCCCAGTTTACACACGACTAAGGGCTATTCTACCCGCCACAGCCTGCAGTACGAATCTGTTCTCGTCCTCACATTTGTGTTTCAGCCACCATGGAAATGAGGGGTCACAGGGACATATTCCTATCTGATCACAAGGGGGGAACCCCTGGGAACCCTTTCCAGCCATAGGCCACCTTTCTGCGGCAACAGGAAGTGGGCCCAGCCCAGATATTTTGTTCCTTTAAGTTCAGCAGTTGCTGTGACGACTTCAATCCCCTAAATGAATTAAAAGCCTGATCCCTTTCTCTGTGGCACGCAACCAGCTTCTTAAAGGAGCTCACTTATTTATTCTTTATCCTTACACATGAAATCAATCCAGCGACACTGCCACAACTCATGTGATTGCACTTGGGAACACCGTCACTACTTCTGCGGACAGCCTCTCCTTGATTCACAGCTTGGGAAGAGCACAGCACAGGGAAGTAAGGAGCCTGCCTGCGTTCAGGGCCCACTTCTTCCTTCACCCTAGCACCGAGATGATGAATCCCTTCGAAAATGCTCAGCCTTGATCCTCTGATCCATCAAAAGAGGGACTGGAAAAGAAGTTCTCTCTAAAGTTCCTTCCAGTATTAAAATTTTGTGAGTTCTTGTCTTTCACAAGATGAAACTGAACAGTGCCGAAAAAGGAGGTCCTAAGATTCAAAACGGGTCAAGCCTACCTCTCTTGGTCATTGCCACTCTTAAAGAGGGTATCAAAGAATAACCAAACAGTGGGCAGGGTGGGAGGATAGAAGGAGACAGCATAACCCTACAGCAGAGAGAGACCCACAGAAAAGAGGTGGGTAGCAGCTGACTTTCAGTAACGGGAAGGGAGCTGTGGGGGGTGGGGCACCTTCATTATCCACTGCAAATTTTCTCTTTTGGACCCACCGATACAGATCATAGTTACGGAGACCCATTCCCATTCCCATTCTCTTTAATCTAACGTGTTACCGTGGAATAGCACAGATGTGAGAATAAGGACAGTGGCTTCAAAGAGAAAAAAACAGAACATACAATCAGTTATCTCCGAAAAAGCCTTATATTGCCCCCAAAACATAGAATAGGAACTTTGGACTAATGGAGTCATGTGTCCCATTTCATGTCCCCTAAGAGTGTGTGGTCATATGGGGCTGAATCTCACACTACTAACTTCTTCTGTGTCTACATCTCTCTCGCTGCCCTTTGGCTTTCTCTCCCTGAGGGCACACTTGTGCTAAAGAACAGTTGCTCTGATGTATCCAAGGCTCCCTCTGTAACTCCCTCTGTAAACCATGAGCCAAGAAAACACATTCCCACCATAGAGCATGCTGGCTTGAAATTGCAAGTTGTCTTTCTAGATACCAACTGGCAATAAACACAGCAGCAGCATCCCTTTCTCTGGGCACAGAAAATGGCTCTGAATAAAGAGTTCTAAATAAGCCTCTCCTAGCCCATCTCTCTGCACCTGTGTCTCAGACAAACTCTACACTGTAATTCTTCCTATGCTCTTCTGCAATGCCATCCTGGGACAGCAGGATGTCCACAGTGCACAAAATATGTGCAATAGAGTATAGAAGCCACGTATGAAAGAAGTGTGTGCAAATTAACAGAATGAAAAGACAAACCACAGACTGGGAGAAAATACTGGCAAAATATTGGCAAACCACATATCTGATAAAGGGCTCGTATCCTGAATATATAAAGTGCTCTCCAACTTCAATAATGAGAAAATAAACATTCCATTTTTTTTTAATGAATAAAAGAATTGCTGAGACACTTCACAAAGATACATGGGTGGCAAACAAGCATATGAAGAGATGCTCCCATCACTGGTCGCTAGGAAATCCAAATGAGATAGCACCACACACCTGTTAGAGTGGCAAAAAGTTAAAATAACAAAAGCACACACTACTGGCAATACCAAGTGAAACTTGTATTCATACCCTGCTAGCAGCACTGCAAAGTGGTACAGCTACTCTGAAAAGAAGATGGACGTTTCCTTATAAAATTAAACATACGCTTACTATATAAACTAGCTATATACTATATAAACTTACTATATAAACTAGCAATCTTGCTTCTGGGTATTTACCCAATGAAAACAAACAAACAAACTCCTGTTCACCCAAAAACCCATAGCAAATGGTTATAGTGGCTTCACTGTAGCTGCCAAAAACTTTGTCCCTCAACCGGGTAATGGAGAAACAAAGTTCTGTCTCCCCATACAGTGGGGCACTACTCAGCAATAAATAAAAGATAGATTGCCGACAAAGGCCACACAGTGGATGGTCCTTCAATGCACTACACTGGATGATTCTGGATGACTCTGGATGATCCTTCTGGAAAAGCCCAAACCGCAGAGACAGAAAGCAGGTAGTAGACTACCAAGGACACCAGGAATGAATCTCTGAACCGTGGTGACAGTCCCATGACCATAAGTATTTACCAAAACTTGCAGAGCTGTGTACCAAGAAGAATGACTGCTGCTGCATATAACTTATACCCAATAGAGAAATGGAAAGAAAACACTAGAAAATAGTAATAGAAAGCGAAAAGATTTGTGAAAAAAAAATCATCACAGAGAATTTCTGAGGCCAAACCCATCTGTTTGAACTTTCTCCACACACCACAGGCCAACTGCATTTTCAAGACGCTGCTCCTATTCTAATGTCCCGCGAGGAATGGGGATCAACACATAAGGAAGCATTTTACCAACATTTGTCCCTGGCTTGATGTTGCTCCTTCTCAAAGTCTGAAGCAAAGTGATAGGAACAACCAGGACTGATGACAGGTGACCCCAGAAAGGCCCTGATTTGGGGCTCAAAGTAAAGCAGGGAGCCCTCATGGTATCTCTGAATCCAGAAGCTTTACAGAAAGTTTTCCAGGGAGGAGGAAGGAAAGCTCGTCATACGTCAGGGAGTCCTAATTCCAGGCCCAAACCTAACTTGCCACTTTACAATTCCCAATTGCAAATGGACTCTCACGGGCTTCAAAACACAGGTGAGTGACATCCTTGAATGGTAGATAAAGCAGTCTTAGTAAATACTGTATACTGATCATCTTTCTATGGGTGGATTAAAAAAAACAACAATAACAACAAAGGAAGAAAAAGGTTTATCAAGGTACTCCAGATAAAAGGTCAAAAAACAACCTAACCACTCTTTTTTGGGCTCAATGAAATGACTCTGATACGTGGCTCATTCCCGGTAGCTTTGTTCTTGGTACCTGTTCTGGGTTTAGGCCTGACCCTGCTCTTCCAGATGGCGGCAAATGTGGCCTGACCTTACAACGATAAAAATGAGTCAACCAGTAAAAAAGAAGTGGAAAGGGGGAAAAAAAGACCGCGGGGAGCAAACCTAAACTGGAAGGAAAACAGCAATTTAACAAGCATGACACTGGCCGCCAAGTGAGAAGTTATTTAAGAGACAGAACAACAGGGGTGCCTGGATGGTTCAGTCAGTTAAGCGTCTGCCTTTGGCTCAGGTCATGATCCTGGGGTCCTGGGATTGAGCCCCATATCGGGCTCCCTGACCATCAGGAAGTCTGCTTCTCCCTCTCCCTCTGCCCGCGCACACACTCTCTCTCTGTTAAATAAATAAATAAAATCTTAAAAAAAAAATTAGAGAGTGGGGCACCTAGGTGGCTCAGTGGGTTAAGCCTCTGTCTTCGGCTCAGGTCATGATCCCAGGGTCTTGGGATGGAGCCCTGCATCGGGCTCTCTGCTCAGCGGGGACCCTGCTTCCCCCCCTGCCTGCCTCTGCCTACTTGTGATCTCTGTCTGTCAAATAAATAAATAAAATTTAAAAAAAAAATTAGAGAGAGAACAGTCAATTGCAACATGTGGATCATGTTTTGATCACAATCTAAACAAATGGACTTTACTGTTGCAGGGACAATCAGGAAAATTTTAACATGCGTACTGTGTGGGTTAGATGGAGCAATTACTGCTGATTTTGCTCTGCATGGTATATTTGCATTACAGTTACATAAGAAAATATCCCCATTTTTCAGAGATGTATATGGGAACATTTAGACAGGAAATGTCACAATACCTGCGTTTACTTTCAAATACTCCGGCAAAAAGAAAAAATAAAAAAGCAAACATGGAAAAGTCTTTGCGACCATTAGCGTAGATGGTGTCCTTACGGGGGTTCATCTTACTGTGGCCTCTACATATGTATGTGTGCTTAAAGACGGTCTTCATAACGTGCATTTTTAAAGACATGATGAAAAAAGTTAAGCAAATAAATGAGCACAGATAAAAAAAAAAAACAAACCAGTTCCTGTATTAGAAATTTCTTCTCTACTCTCCTCTATTTTGCTGTAGTATTGCAGTACTAATGCTGAGGTTTTAAAAAAGGCATGTTTTTACATAAATGCCACAAAGAAGATAAAGCTGAGGAAATAGGCTCAAGAATTCAGTTATTCAAAGCAGTAATCTCCTTGGAGTTGCCTGTGTTGACTATTTATTAGATATAGTCACTGGTGATAGGACAACAACCCAAAACAAGAAATCCCAAATGGTGGAAACTATCTTTAAAGATTCCAGTCAACGCTGGGTTTGAGGGCTGGCTGTTTCCCCAACACACCATGGACATGTTCATTCACCTTTCCCGGTTGAGTTTTCTTATTTGTAAATGGGAAGAACGGAAGGGTCGTCCCCCTAAAGAGCTCTTGCAGGAGCAAACAGAAGAACCCACCACGGGCTTCCACACCGCCCAGCACAGGGCTCCTTCAATGCGGCCTGTTTTGTTCATAGACTGAATGGCTACGGGAAAGGATGTTAAGATCCAGAGAGTGTGTGTGGGAAGGTGTAAGCAGGCTGGCTTCTCACAGAAGTAACTAATTAGCCAACAACCACTGACCTGCTTGGGCCCAGGTAGGACCATGAGGTCAGCTAAAGCTTCTGGCACAGCCTGGAACCCTCCGGCGGCCCCAGAATGGTTTATTAACCCCCCCCCTCCCCAGGTCTGTCCTTTGCTCTGTCTCTCACTCCATTTGGGTCCAAATATCGGCTGCTAATCTAATCAGCTAATCTATGCTAAATTATTAACGGGATCCCAGAGGTTAATGTGTAACAAGTATACTCTCCAATGGAGGCCTGGGGAGACGCCAGGCCTCAGTGAGTCATTAGAGTCTTGGTGGGAATTCCAGGCACCAGGCAGCCCTCCTCCAATCCAATCAAACTGTCCGCAAGCATTCGAGAAATCCTGCCCGTGAGAACAATCCATAGCTGAAAGCAAACGGATCAACAAAGTCCAGAGCAAACAAACCCTCTGAGGAGACCAAGACAAAAAGGCTGTAGAAATTGGGATGTCATCGAGGTTTATGTCCTTGGGCAAGCCAACTTGATGGACTTCTCTGCAGATGGCAAAATGTAGGTAGAGGTAAACATTAAAATATACAATCCACGTAAAGCCCTTGGAACAGTGCCTGCCTCCCAATGCATGCTAGACGAATGAGACCTATTGTTCATAGCATCGAGGGACTCCATTAAATCAAAGACACCATGAAAACTCAAGGGAGAAGGATTTTCTAGATGGCGGCTTGCATTTGTGTTCTCCATGGAGTCAGGCCACAGGGCAGCACACAGGAATCAGATCCCAGTTGAAGTGTCAGCCACACTTCCTACTAGCTGTGTGACTTTGGACAAGTTGTTCAGCCTCTCTGAGCTGTAATTCTCTCAAATGTAAAATAAGGGTAATAAAATATACCCTATAGCATTGTTGAACAGATTATAAATGATAATGTATGGAAAGTGTGCAGCACGGTGACCCACGATGCACAGAAGACCCAGCAAAGAATGTCTTTAATTATCATCTTGTATTTTCCAGCCTTTATGACAGTCACACCCTTGGGAGTCCAATCAAGGGACAATAAATTCTCACAGACAGAGTCTCCAGGGCCTAATGCCTAGTGGAGACTAAGCCATGGTAATCCCAGGGTCAGTGCATCATGCACAAGGCAACTGAGCAGGGTTGAGATGGAGCCTCAGCTGTGCCCAGCCCCACTGTCCCAAAGAAGCAGATACAAAACAGGATTCTTACCTGTCTGGTTACAGTGACTGTCTCATTCCAAAAAAATTTTAAAAAAAATGCACGGGCTCATGGCTTGGCTGCTGATCCCTGGTCACAACTGCCATGGGGCTACAAAGTCACTGTATTCCAGTAGCCCCACTTCTTTTTAACTGTATTTTCTGATTATAGAACAATTATAGGATTGTGGCAAAACTTTAAGAACATAAAATAAAAAGATAAATGTTGCCTATGTTCCTGTTGACCAGAAATAATCTCTTTTTAATATTTCCATACATACGGCTTCATATTTTTTCTTTAAACACACATGTACCACCGCACAGCTATCACTTAAAAAAAAATGAGATCATACCATATACACTTGTTCGTGACCTGCTTATCTGCTTGAGGGACACATATATGTCAGTGTTAACGTAAATCTGTATGATCATTTTTGATGGCTGCATAGGAATCCACCCAACGTATCCCTCATAAATTATTGGTCTCTCCTCCTACTGAGGGACACTTGGGTTGCTTCCAGCCTTTGCTATAATAAATACCACCATACTGAGTATTCTCACACAAATGTCTTCACACAATTGTCCAATAATTTCCTTAGGAGTGGCATCAATGGGTCAACAAGTACATAACTCTTAAAGGCCTCAAATAAAACAAAAACCCAGCAGCCCTTGTTGAGATGGGAGGGCTAGAGAAGCATTCTAGTACTGGAAAAACACTGTCTTTTCGGCCCAGACAAACAAAACAGCCTTCTGTTGGCCTTTCACCCCCCTCGCCTTTCTCTCTCTCACCTAACAGGAAGTTTGTCTATCTCGCTGATAAGAACAACTAAATCCTCTTGTGCAAAATTCAGGGTCAAACAGAGAGTGTCTGTGAGACAGAACTTGGGGTTTCATCTGGAAATGCACTGTGAAAGACCAGTAGGAAGTGGCTTATAAAAGCAATAAACTTTCCTGAATGACTCCCCTACGCCTGGCACCTGGTCCCTCCCAGGCAGCTCAATGAGCTCTGCTGAGGACCTGATCAGTAGGGGACAGAGGAGTAAGAAGGGCATGTGGAGGGTGTGTGTGGGGGGACAGATGTTCCACCCCCCATCCTGAATCCTGAAAAACTTACAAACGGGACAAAAATCACAAATAAATGCAGATTCACTCAGCTGTCCTAAACGCACACACCCAGACAAAACCAACGATGGCAAAAGAGAGACGCAGTCACTGGGCCAAGAGAAACTTCCAAGAAATGATTTTTTTTTTTAATGCTACATTAGGTGCAGAAAAAATAAACAAAGAGGAGGGGGCGCTCAGCCCCATAACTTGCTGGCAGGGTGACCTTGTACAAGTCTCATAAGCCCTTTATGATCTGGTTACCAAAAAGCCCTAAGTTAAGCAGAGGGGACCTGATGAGCTTTGGGTTTTGGAATTGAGTTTTCCTTTCACTTGCTGTGTTGTTTCAATTTCTATTTTCACGACTCTTCTTTTTAATCTCCCATTCAGTGATTGTCTACCATCTGCTAAACACTGTCCTGGGAGCTTTCATTATTTCATATTCATTTAGTCGTAACTACACCCTTGAAAGGCACGTGTTATTCTTACTTTATGCTCTAAATGTGCTTGAGATCACATAGCTGACGGGAATAAAGAAGGTTCCTGGTCTTATCTTCATAGCACAGAGGAGTTTGGAATTACACCATGGCTGAATGCATATATGAATGAATAAATTAAATTGTTGCCTCCCTTCTAAACCCACACAATTTTCATTACCTAAGACTCCTTCTGCACCTGTCATTTTAATATAAGTTATCTCAGAATCTGCTTTTGAAAACGAGACATACATCAAGAGTCAGAAATGAGCAGGACTCCACCCATCAAAAGGCAAGAGTGCTAACAGCCACAGTGCCTGGTGCGGGGCGGGATCCCATTATCTAGCAACCAACCCAGCTCAGCAGTGGACTTGCGGGGTCGTGCTCCTAGGATAGGGTGATCTTAAACTCTGACGGGCTGGTGTTGAATATACAGCTGGTCACTCCTGGAAAGAAGTAACCTAATGTCCCAGAGCTATAGTTTGCTCATCTGTACAGAATAAGCCTGTTGGCCTAGAGCTAACTACTATAGTTTCCTCCAGAAAATCTTCTGTCAGCCCATGAGCCATAGAAAATGGTGACGAAGAATACCAAGTCCATGGCAAGGCAAGTGCCAGGTCATGGGTAGTGATTATTAGCAGAGAGGCTCACATTTAGCTGAACTTCTGGATCACATGGGGCACTCAGTAAACGCAACAATTCTTGCTTCCTCTCACTAGCCTGACATAGAAGGGGTGTGTGTGTGTGTGTGTGTGTGTGTGTGTGTGTGTGTGTTTAAAGAACCAGTGTTTGTATGAGGCTCCCAGGATGCTTCTAAAGTTTACCCTTGGCTACCAACCACTGCTCTAGGGGGAAATCCCTAAAGCTGACTGGATTCATATTCGTAGAGGATATTTTCTGCTCTGGCCAGAGGGACTTCTCCCTGCAGCGCCTTCCCGCCCGCCCCCTCCACTTTCACTCCCTGTGCACAGGCTACCTGGTTTTGGATGTTTCCGTGACCTGCTGGTCCATCCCTGTAATGGCTGCTGGTGAATTTTGCCATATCCCAAAGTTCTTTCCAACTATTCTGAGCCTCCTGTATCTGTATTCAAAGAAGGGGTACAGAAGCAGCTGGAAGAGAGAAGCCAGAGTGGCAGAGTCCAGCAGCAACCCTTGCAAGAGCTGATCAAGACCGCTGGGCTCCTGACCCATCACATGGGGTGAAGGGCAGCCAGACTAGTCATGGACAAGGACACACCCGAAAGAAAACTGAGAGTTGGCATGAGTGATTTTCGACTGTGGCACAGAAAGGCCCCAATGCCAAGAAGGACGAACCCAAATAACTTTTTTTTGAAAAATTAAAGCATCTTCTGTTGTCCTCAACTTCACCTTTTCACAGTTCCTCTTCTTTGTGTTTTTAACAGGAATTGACAATGACTCGTCCTCTGGCCCAGAAAATCAAATGTTGATTGACTTAGGTAACTAAGTTTTAAAAAAATGAACTTTAAGGACTTTTTGAATGAGAGCACTAAGTAAGACCCTCTCTCTCTCTCTCTCTGTCACACCCAATGCACACAACACATACACATCACACCTGCACAGAGAAAATGGATCATGGGATAAGACAAACATGGGCTGTCATCATGGAGTAATTGGGAGGTCTGGGGCAAGGTGCTTCATCTCTGCTCCCCTGTCAGGCATGATGGAGGTAAGAACAGTACCTGCCTCCCAGGGTTGTGGTAAGGATTCGCTAAAGTCATGTAGGTAAAGTGCTTTGCACATTGCCAGTATAGAGAAGGATTTGTTTGTTTGTTTGTTTGTTTGTTTTTTAAATGTTGGTTTGCTGCCACTTTAGGGCAGAAGACTATCACAAAGTGCTGTTGTTTGATAAATTGATCAATGAACATACTATTTACTAGAGTACCTTCTGAATATATATTCATAAGACAGAAAAGGAGCAATCACATGTTTCCTTTCTATCATATGCTATATATAGGTTAATCCACATACATAAAAGGAGCATTTGTTAATTCAGATTTGGGAAGTCAAGAAGGAAAGGACAATGTTCTCACTAGCACAGACCAAAATAATGGGATACACATCTTGCCATTACACTGCCTGGTAGCTGGCAGTCTTGGCGCCATGCCAGCTGCTGGGGCTGCGGTTTCTGAGTACATCGCTCCCTCAGCCCTCCCCCTGCCCAGTTCACCCCTTGGCTCGTTCGTGAGTCTAACTGACATTGCATTTCGGTTATCTTCCATTCAGCCCTGGAAGGAGAAGCATGGCACTAGATGGGCTACAATGCTACCCCCTATGGCCTGGCTATTCTGGGTTATAAGCAGCCAATGTTATCTTCTCTTATTTAGAAAGAATTCCAGGAGGGGATAGTCTGTCAGAGGAAGGACCTGATACAGATGTAAGACGAAACAAGCGATCATTTGGGAAGCATTTTAGGAAACCCTCTGCTGGTTTGGAATTCGGGTCTTGTTGGGAGATGCCAGAAAGACCCTGAAAAGTTGTTTAATTTGGAGAAGCAACTTCTAAAAATGAAGAATAAAGAAAAGGACAAAGTTTTAGAAATTCTGATTTTAGAATTAAAAAAGAGCATTCTAGCAAACATCTTAAAACAGGACCAAACTGAGGGACAAGTTTTTAAGGACAAGCCGTCATCAAAGACAAAGTAACCAGGCTTCAAAGACACTGGAAGGTTGCCTCAAGGCCGTAGACTGAGAAACATACACAAACATAAGCTTTCCGAGGGGCCCGGAATGACACCGCCCTGACAATGGCCAGACGTGTTAGCACAGAGCCTCAAGGAATGTGTCCAGCATGGGAGTAAAAGCCAGGGGCGGACACAGACGCATTTGACAGAACCTGACGGTACAATCCACACTTCTATTCTGCTATTTCCTGAAGCCTGGAACAACAATGCAGCCGATAACCGATGTGGTTAGGAAAAACCCCAATGAACACAAAGAGATTCTGCTGAGTTCCGTTTATGAGACGATTTCACTTTTTCCTTAATCCTACTTGGTTAAAAAAAAAAAATCCCAAATGAACAGAAAACACCAAGACACACAGGGACCAGAAGCCATTGCTGACTGAAGATACGGTTGTGAGAGCCTGAAGAGACTATTAAAGCCGAATCCTGACAATTAGCAAACTCAACAAGACGCAGCTTTGCCCACCGTGAGCCTGGAGTGAGATGAGCTCGTATACGGGCTTTGTTGGTTCGTAGCTGTGCAACCTGGAACAAGTTACTAACCCTCTCTGTAGCTTCCACATCGGTGCCACAGGAAATACCTACCTCGCTTGAAGACCGAGTAAACGACAATGTAAACGGGAGCACTTTGCAGCCTGTGGAAGAGGCACGTGTTTGTAGTATTGCCACTGACCCATCTCACCGAGCTGGGGGCTCTGTCAGAGCAGGAAGGAAATACCTGGGGTGTCACACACACGCCTTCCCGTTGAGGGCGCTCTGTGCAGGGTGCTGTGCCGATAGACGATGTGCAGTTTGTTCTGTTCATCTTCATCTTCTTGCTCGTCAATGGACAGTAGTGGTTCAATAAAGTAATCCCCATCATGGGACCGGAAAGTGCCCAGCTGCCGATGAAGAGAGATGAGAGGTCGGTTTAACAGAACTCAACCACGGGGAGGGGGAAAAATGGAACATTGCCAAGGAGTGAGGGTGGCATTTCCCCCAAGCCCTTCCCCGTGAGGGCTGCTGAACACTGAACTCGCTGCCCACTAGTTTGGGAAAGCGGTTTATTTGCACTCCCAGGACGGCACCTTCTCCTTGAGCTGACTCTAGGTTATGGCACCTGCTATGCAAATCTGTCTCTAAGAAATCCTTGTCAGTGCCCCAATTCTAGTCATACTCACTTATACAGGCTGTTCCGAAAGAGTGTTTCTGTGTGTGAAGATAGCCTGGAAACGCAGGGACAAGTGTGAGCTCCAGAGGGAAAAGCTGATTCATGGAAGCCTTACCATTAATTCAAATTCAGAAAGCAGAGACCCACCACAGGCACTCCAGGTGGTCCCACCTGTGACACTGGCAGGTGAGTCTCTGCACACCCTTTCCCTTTGCAATAGGGAGTGAAATGGTACAAAGCTTGGAATCCGACTGCCCTAGGTTCCAATCCTAATCTGGGCACTTACCTGCTCACCTTGGGCAAGGTCCTGAACTACTCTGAGCTTTGGCTTCCTTATTTGTCAACTGGGGACAAAAGGACTTATTGTAAAGGCTTATGGTGCAGACTAAATGAGATAATGCTTGCAAAGTGCTTAGCAAATTGACACTTTGTAAGGGATTAGAACACCTTAGTGGCTTTCTGTGTTGCTGTGTTAGCCTCTAACCACCAGGACAGAATGTGTTTAGTAAGCACCCTGAAATGGGTAGCTCCTTCTCCCCTTCCCACACACCCACAAGATGGTAAACTATGCCTCAAGGTTGAGCCACCCAAACCACATCTCTAAGAGCATTAAAAAGTTGTCCTTGCCTTGCAGTGGGAAGTCTTGAAAGGAAGAAATCAAGCTCTTCAATGGTGTTGTTAAAAAACAAAAAACAAAACAACAACAACAGAAAGAAAAAAACCCAGGGCCCTTTTACCTTCCCCTAGACACAATGAAAGTGACAGTCCTTGAATGGCAGGGGTAGTATTGGCAACACTTAGGAGTTTGTTAGAAATTCAGATAATCATGCTCCACCCTAAATCTGGTCTACTGAATCCCCATCTCTGGAGGTAGGGCCCGGGAGCCAGAATTTCAATGAGCACTCCAAGGTATTCTGAGGCACAATAAAGTTTGGGAAGCAAGAGGCCAAGACACTGGGCTTTCCAAACCTATCTAAACTTCAAAATTGCCTGGGGACTTGGAAAAAAAGAAATGGATTTGTGGCATTACCCCATACCTGCAGATCTGGAATTTCCAGGGGTGAGGTCTAGAATCTGTATTCTTACAAAAGCCTTCCACGTAAGGCATGAGCCGTCGGCTTAAGGGGAGGACAGCTCTGGTGTAGTCAGACTAAGAATAGCTGGTTTTGAGGGAAGAAGTGGTTTAACCCATTTAATCTCACACAGGCACCTCTCTCTGTTTTACATATACAACTCGGGTGTTCTCGGAGCACAGAGCGGTAGCTCACTGCATGTGCCATCTACCAGAGAGAGGCCGTAACCACTGGGAAAGACCCTGGGAGCTCCTCTGGTGGTGATCTGGTACCTTTTGTTAGTAAAAGGGGAAACTAAGGCCCAGAGGAAGGAAGTGACTTGTCCAAAGTCCCTCTTCCGTGACACAGAAGCAGCTGCTGAATGGTGCCAATACTGAATCTAGAACCCAGGTATCCTGATGTTAGTCCAGAACCTTTTCAATAAAGAACTTCAAAAGTCTCTTTAGGAACACAGATCCAATCTCTGGTCCCCGGTTAGGAACGTGGGTCAGAAAGACAGGGTGGGAACTCCAACTCTGACACTTACTAGTTAGGACACCTGGAGCAAGCCTCTGACTCTCTAAGCCTCAGAGTCCTTCCTCATCTGTAAAATGGGTTGTTTTGAGGATTGGGATGGGGTGAGATAATGCACACAAAAAGTGCTTTGCATAAGAGTCCAATAAATGCTATCTGTATGATGCCAAATTAATTTTGTTCTCGATTCACAGAAGACACCTTTGATATTTGATGAATGTCTGCTCTAAGAGTCCATCTTTTCCTTGTTACAGTGTCCATTTATCCCAACATAGGTACTAAATATAATACACAAGGCTCCAACATGGGAGATGGATGTACTGATGCTGACCCTGCTGCCAAGGAAAGGGTTAGATCGTGAGTACCAAGAACTGTAATACAAGGGAGAGCATACTAAGCATCATAAGAAAGATACAAGTGTCTGTGAAGGACAAGATGTCCTGGGGAAGAAGCTGTGTAAGTTACACTTTAAAAGAGGGATAGGATTGGAGCCTGTGATACTGGGGGAGATGACCAAGTAAACCCAAAAGCCCAAACGCAGTAAGGTAGGACTGGGATGGGAGGGAAATTCAGAGAAAGGAGAAAAAGCAGGTTGACTGATACACAGAATTGGTGGAGGGAAAGCCTAAGAGAAGAGTGTGGCATGCGGGTGTGCAAGGTGTGAGAGGGCACATCATAAATGATCTGAATTGTCTGAGGAAGGAATTGGTAGTCGTTGTTTACGTAGTGGGGAGCTACTAGGTAAGGTGAGTGAATGGGGGAGTAATGTAATCTTGCACCAGGCCATCCCTAATCTGTTAGCGGTGTGTGGCAGGGATTAGAGAGGAAAGCATGAAGGAGGAGAAGCCAGATGGAAATATTTCTTAGAAAACAACACTAAATGAGAGAGGAGCAGAGAAGTAAAAAGGTCTAGAACTAGGGCAGGGCTTGTTCAGACCTGGTGAGATACACATCTAAGATCGAATTCGGGGAAAATGATAACTGGTGTGTGTGTGTGTGTGTGTGTGTGTGTTGTGTAGATTGACACTTTTAGATTCACTCTAAAGACTGAAAGATTTCCTGGGTGGGCTACTAGAAACTTCATGGTATTACTGGTATAGAAATGGTAGTGGGAAGTCCTGGGAAGAAAGACAAATTCCAGAAGGAAGAGATGAGCTAGATGAGATTGGAGCTAGATTAATCGCTGAAGACAGAAACACACAGTGCACTTATGTTTAAGATGTATTCTGGACCTTTCTCTACCAGAAAAGGCAGATTAGAAATTTAATGCAATATGAAGGGGTTTTTCACGGTCTATACAATCATTCTTAAGTCCCTCAGCCCCCCAAGAGAGTTACCACTTGCATACCCATGGGCGAGTTACCACCTAAAATTGCCAAAGGAAATCAAGGTCCTGCCAGCAAAGTATTTATACAACTGCCAGGGCCATTCAGAGGGCTGTGGAGGCGGGGAGGGAGGAGGAGTAAAGGTTGTTTACAAACTTTACGTACAGTCCCTGCCCCATCCGTAAAGTTCTGGAATTGGGGTTTACAATCTTAGTTTCTAGGGGCGCTCTGGTGACCTGGGTTCCAATGCCTGACCTAAGCCCACCCTGGCCATAACCTTTTGAAGAATGGAAAGATTCCTGCGCTTTGGCCCTAGGTCTTGGGGCAGCGATGACTCACTACAGCACCCCCTTACCCGCCCCCCTCCCCCCCCCCCCGTGCGTCAAACTGCCGTCTCCGCCCACCCCAAACAAGCTCAACCGCGAGCCGCAGCTCCGGGTGCTTTGCTGGGGTCTGGAGGGGCTCATCCCCTGCCTGTATCCCAGCAGGCTAAAACCTTCCCTATCCCAATCTTCAAGGTTGCCTGGCTCCCCAACAGACTCTTCCCACCCTTCCGTAGGACGGTGGAGATGGATGCGACATCTAGACCTGGACACTGAATCCACCAACAGCGCACAGAAGGGGCAACCGAGCGCCCCAGGTAAGTATCCGTGCTCCCTCTTAGAGAAGGTGACAGGGAATGTGGGTCCTCAGGGGAAGAGTAAACGCATCACCGGGGCGCAGTGCACACAGCGCATTGCGCTGGGAGAACCTGACCCAGGAAAGTTTCTGCGTCACACGCGCGTGGTAGCAACGCACATCGTTTGGGAAAGTCAAGGACCGCTTTCCCTCTGGCCAGAACTTTACAGCAGGTCTTTAAATGTTTGGGGGGGGGCGGATAAAAAGGTGTTGTCCTGTGGGGCCAACTGGAGAGCCAATGGGGAGGGGAAGGTCAGGAGAGGGTTGAGGTATCCGCTCGGAAAACCTGCTATGTGCGTATTTTGCAGTTCAGGGAGGTGGCCAGCCTGCGCCTACTAGCCCTCCCTCTCCAGGGAAACATGCGTTGTAAGCTCTGTCTTTCGATTCTCTGGAACCCCATATGCTGGCAAAAAAAACAGAAGTACCGAAATCTCATACGGACAGCTTCTCCAGGCTTTCCCCCACTATTTCTGTTTCTTGGGGCCACCCCGCCAGCAGGGTGCAGAGTCGGACCGCGCCACACCCCCACTCCCAGTTTCGATGCAAATTCAAAGCGTCAGGGGCAGACTCCGCCCTCTTCTCCGCCCCCGGAGCCCTCGGCCCACCCTTCCGTTCCTGGGACGGACCTGTTCCCTGTCAATCCTGTTCGGCCTCAGGGTTCCTGGCGCGTGAAAAAAGGCCCAGAGAAATCGCCGGGACTCTAGATTACGCACCGCCCTCCACGACACGGAGAAGGAACTCCCCATACCCGAGGCTGGGGATCCTCAGCCCACACCCCTGACTCAAGACGCTCCAATAAGGAGTTGGGTCCTCCCTACGCTCAGCTGCTCCGCTCCTGGGCAGCAGGGTTTGCTGCAAGAAAGGACAACTCTCGGAATTTGGAAACCGACTTCCAAGCCGCCTACTAGCATTGGGCAAAGTGCTGGGGAGCCTGAATTCGGACTCTAGAAAGCTCCAAATCATACCGAGCCCCCTGGGGGCAGCTGCATGTGCCCCTCTCCAGTGTAAGCACACGGACTGGGCTTGTCACCCAAACCTCAGGATGCAGACGAGTTGCTAGCGGATATTTAAAGCCAAAGTAGAAACTCGCACAGTGAGGGTCTTAGGCTAGAGAGCAATTAATTAAGCCTTCCAGAAACGGGTGAAGAGGAGGAAGGGGGTGGGGCGGCGCGCACCAACTCACCATTCCTGAGCAGAGGTTGATGACCGCCGTGTGCTCGGACTTGGTATTGACATGGCCTTTGTAAAAGCAATGCTTGAGCTCCGCTTCCTCCTCGGAATAAAACTTTGTCTCATTCTCCCCGGGCGTCCCAAAGAGGGTGACAGTGAACGTTGGAGCGATAAATCCAGCATGGGCAGTGAGATTAAATAGAAATTGCTGGCCGAAGGCAGAGAGGCGGTAATGCTCCTGGGAAGAGGTAGAGGAGGAAGCGAAGGCAGGCCAGGGGTCGGAGGCACCATTAATGCTCCGTCGCCTTCTTTTGAAGTGCACGTTCGTGGGAAAGGGTTCTCCGAGAGCGTTCACTCGGATGGGAGAGGCGATTTCGTATTCTCTCAGGGTCTCTAATAATTTCACTGCAGGGAAAAGCAGAGACACATGAACCAATAATTCCATTTTCTGCAAACCAATTCCCCCCAAGTTTTAATTTATAATGAAGAGGGCTTTGTTCTGGGTTATTTTACAACAGTTATTTTGCCCATTTGAGTCAATGCCTTCACCCTCAGCCAATGCATAAATATTTACTGAGCACCTACTATGTGCCAGAAACGGCCAAGAACTATGCTAGACTCTGAGGATACACCATTTGGAAGCAGACAATGAGCAAAGTCAAAAATACATAAGATAATTTCAGATTCTGACAAATACCATGAATCACATAAAACATGCCACTATCTGCTACCCCCAGTTACTAAGTAACTATAGTTTGCCGCACCGAGGTGGGAAAGGGGAAAGATCGAACTACAAGCGAAGAGGGCTGGAGGAGACTAAGTTTGTTCTACAGCGGCTCTCTCTAGAAATTGGCTGGGAATGACCTAAAAAAGGGAGAGGTTGTAAAGTCGTAGATAATTCTTTCTAGGAAAAGGAGAGGCCTCCACTGCGGGGTGCCTGCTGTCGGACGCAGAGGCTCGGGAGGTGGCGATTGGGGCGTAGGGGTCGCGGTGGCCGGAGCCTCGTTACCTTGCCTCGGGTGCAGCCTGTCCTTGCGCACGGCGGCCGCGGCGTCTGGGCTCCCCATCTCGGCCAGGTCCCGCACCAGGAACGTTAGCAGTGTGGCCCAGGATACAAACTGCATGGTGCTCCTCACCCCTCCCCCGTGGCTCCCACTCCCCCTCCCTCCTGCCCGGCTTGGCTGCGGCCGCGACGCGAGGCTGCGGCCGCGGTGAGCGCGCGGAGCCTGGCGCCCGCCGCCAACTTTTGACTTTAGGAGTCGCTGAGGTCTCGCCGCGAGGGTCCCGTCTGCGCTCGGCTGAGCAACGCCGCCGCCTGCCGAGAGCTGAGCCGCTCGGGCCGCAGGAGGAGCCGGAGGAGGAGGACTGGGGCTCGGCTGCTCGGCCGCATAATGTCCAGGGAGCCGGCAGGAGAAGGCGCGGAACGTGCGCTCCGAGGCGCGCCGGGCGCCCTGTGCTGCCCGGGATAGCGGAGCGGCTTCTTGAATGGGGGGGCTGGGGGGGGGCGGGGGCGGGGGGGGCGCGGGTCCTCCGCCGCTCAAATACCCCGGGTGCCCGCCTCTGGGAGGAGAGGGGAGGAGAAAGCGGAGCGAGTGGGGACCGCCTCCTTCTAGACGGAGTCCCCTCCTCGGCTGCCCGTTCGAGTCTCGCAGCCGGCCGCGGGCTGCAGGAGGCGGAGGTCAGAGGCGCCCGGAGCTCGGGGGCCAGGCGCTCGCGCTCCCCGCCGCCTCGTGCAGATCGGCTTTTCTGAGACTCCCTGCCCTGGGGAGGGAGAGCATTTCTCTTTTCCCTTTTCTCTTTCCTCCCGTCTGTCGCCTTGTCTTTATAACAGCTCTCTCCCTCTTCTCTTTCCCCCTTTATGAATTTCTGTCCCTGTCTCTCCCCTTCATTTGGTTTCTTACAAGTGAAAGTGGCCCAGTGCCGGACCGTCTTCTCCTTCCTACAGTTTCCCAGTGGGAACGAGATGTGGCATCTGAGCTCCGCTTTCGATCTGATTGTCCTAAGTCAAGAGTTTTCGAGATGGGGTTCTTAATCTGGAAGTTCGGGGTGCATTTCAGATCAGTTTTTTGAAAGTTTCACAAAGCTGTCAAGCTGTTTTCTTCCTCCAACCTCTCTGTCCCCATCCGGAGAGAGTCCATAGCATTTTGTAGGTCCCCGGCCCAAAAAAGGTTAAGAACCGCTCTTGGCAGTGAGAGGGGGCGGGGACTTTGGTGCCCAGACTGGGTTTAGAGATATGGGGGAGAGGGGAGTGAGGGCGGAGTGCTAGGGGACAGTCGCGGACTCGAGCGTCGGGGTGGGGGTGCTGGGGAAGGGGAAGCACCAGTCTGGGGAGGGATTTCTCAATCACTTCTTCCTTTTAGCCAGAGAGATGCTTGGAGTAGTTCAAAGCCGACACTTCAGGCTACTCCTACTTCCGCCTTGGGATGCAAATTTGGAACCTAGACCAGCGGGAGCAGGGAGGCGGTGTGTGAGCCAGTGTGTGAGTGAAAGGAGAGGAGGGAGTGAGAGAGGAGAGGGGAGGTGGAGAGAGAGAGAGAGAGAGAGAGAGAGAATTGTTTAATCCTGGGTGTGCTAGGATCAAAAGTACTTTTCCCTTTACCAGCCCTCAAGAAGAACCTAGGGTGTGCTAATTTCACTAATTTCAAGAACTGGAGTTTTCTGTTACTAAGTGGGCTGGCCCTCTGTATTGGAAATACCAAGCATTCCCAACACCAAGGACCATATAGCAATATGCTAGAAGCGGCCTCTACTCTTGAAATATTAATGCTTATATTTCTCTTGGTAGAGGGAAAAATGACTTGGAAATTCCCAAGAAAGTTGTTAACCTAAGTGGACCACTAGTGCCACTGTCTAACTGTATTACTGGAATTTATAATGAGTATAAACAGTATAAAGATGGGAAAACAGAAACAACTGTAAAGTGCAAAGGTTTTTAAAGGGTGACATTTAGATCTTTTTCTTAAACCTTCAAAATAATTTTCTAAAACACATATCTTCTAAACCACAATCTTTTTCATTATGTAAATAAAATTTCTCATAATCACAGTATCTGACCATTGCAAACTTAGCAAGGAATGGAAAAAATATCACAACATCAAACTATTAGTCGATTCTGATGGAAAATATTCTAGAACTTTTACTGTAAAATTACTCAAAAAAACATAGTACTTTTACAGATAAACTAAAAAGAAAAGAGTAGAGAGGCCACAAATAAACCCATGAATATAGTCAACTGACTTATGGCACAGAGCCAAGAATGCACAGTGGAGAAAGGACAACCTGTTCAAAAAATATTGGGAAACTGGACAACCACACCCAAAAGAATGAAACCAGATCCTTATTTCACACCATCCACAAAAATCAGCTCAAAACTGATTAAAGACTTGAGTGTTAAAACCTATAATCATAAAACTCCTAGAAGAAATAGGGGGTAAGCTGCTTGATGTTGGTCTTGGTGATAATGTTTTGGATTTGATACCAAAAGCAAAGACAACAAAAGCAAAAATAAACAAGTGGGTCTACATTAAACTAAAAAGCTTCTGCAAGCAAAGGACACCGTCAATAATGTGAAGAGGCAACCTATGTAATGGGAGAAAATATTTACAAATCATATATACTGGATAAGGGCTTAATATCCAAAATATATAAAGAGCTTACATAACTCAATAGCAAAAAAAAAAAAAAACAATTAAAAAATGGTCAGGGGATCTGAAAAGACATTTTTCCAAAGAAGATATACAGATGACCAACAGGTACATGAAAAGATGCTCAACATCATTAAGCATCAGGGAAATGCAAATCAAAACCACAATGTTTTAGTAGCCTGCTAAAGTAGCCATTACTAAAAAGACAAGAAATAAAAAGTTTGGTGAGGATGTGGAAAAAATGGAACCTTTATGCACTGTTGGTGGGAATGTAAGTTGGTGCAGCCAGAAACACAGCAGGATTCCTTTAGAAATTAAAAATGGAGTTACCATGGGATTGAGCAATTCCATTTCTGGGTATTTATCTGAAGCACACAAAAACACTAATCTGAAAAGTTAGCTGCATCCCCATGCTCACTGCAGTATTACTACCAATAGCCAAGATGTGGAAACAACCTAGGTGTCCATCAATGGATGAATAGACAAAGGAATGGTAGTTCATATAATGGAATATTATTCAGCCATTAAAAAAGAAGGACCGCTTTGTGAACGGCAATGTGAATGGACCTTGAGGGCATTTTGTGAAGTGAGGTAAGTCAGGCAGAGAAAGACAAATGCCATTTAATCTCACATATGGAGTCTAAACAACAACAACAACAACAACAACAAAACAACAACAACAACAAAAAACACCACCTAAATTCATAGATACAGAGAATGGATTGGTGGTTGCCAGAGGTGTGGGCAGGGAGTGGACAAAATGGGGAAGGTGGTCAAAAGGTAAAAAGCTCCAGTTATAAGATAATTAAGTCTTGGGATATAATGTAGCACAGTAACTATAGTTAAAAATATTGTTTTGTATGTTTGAAAGTTGCTGAGAGTAGATCATTAAAAGTCATCACAAGAAAAAGAATTGTAACTACGGACAGGGATGGATATTAACTAGACTTGCTGGGGCAATCATTTCACAATATCTACATATATCAGAGCTTTACGTTGTGTACTTGAAACTAATATTATATGTGAATTTTATGTCAATTAAAGAAAGTTTATAAAGGATAAAAAACAGCACTTCTCAATATTTTCTATGAAACAAATTTTCTCTCTTTCAATTTAAACCCCCCAATAAAGGTAAGCTGAAATAAAGGTAAAGTATAGATAAATACTATACTTTATATATAAATAAAGATAAAAAAAAACTAAGTATAGAAATTGTTTTATGTAGGGACAGAAGTCTCTTCTGTGTATTCTCTGTGCTTAGCTTCCTTTCTAGGATTTGAATTTCAAAGATAAAGTCTGTTTACTCTTCTTTAAAATTGCTCCTGATACAACCCTGTCATCTCCAAAGAGCTGACCAGAAAGGAAGATACAAAGTATCTCTTGGTTTTGGTGACCTTGAGCCATGACCAAGAGCCTGGGTTTCTGAATTTCTCATCCTCCGTGAGAGTCCATTCATCCTTTCTCCAGTGTATTATCTTGCCTCTGAATTTACGTCTGTAAACAAGACTAGAAAATATTAGGAAGACGTTTGAAATCATAGCATAGGATAATGGAGTGAACTATCTGAAAAATTCAGGTCCAGATCTTTTGTCTGAACCATCATCATCATCAACATCAACATGTTCTGAGTATTTACCATGTGCCAGACAAATATACGTGTAATTTAATTCTTACAGCAGCTCTATGAGGCAGGCAGTATTAGTAATTTCATTTTACACATAGGATAGCAAGGTCTAAAGCAGTGAAATTATTTGACAAAGGTCCCTTCATTAGTGAAAGATAGGATTCAAATTCTGTTTCAGCAATTTAGTCCAAATTGATAATCACTATCATATATAATGAATAAAGGAGTCCTCAAAAGCATGGCTGGGTTTTAGAGGTTTGGTTTGGAAGAGGTTAGCTAATACCATGTAGAGAAGTTCTTCAACTTTCTCTTCTATGTACAAGTTTTCTTTGGCTCTGTAACTTCCTTTTCTAATGCTGAGTATTTCATGATAATCATCTTAGCTATTTCACTGACATTTCACAACTTCTTTTCTTGGCACTTAGAGCAAATCTGGTACATAGTAGGGGCTCAAATATTTACTGAATGAATGGGTCAATATATTCCTTATTTTATACAAACACATGTATGCAGTTTAGAGAATAGTTTTATGAATAGGAATATGGAATTACTGGCATTCAGGGAGAAAAGTGGGTTCTTTAGTAAACTGGTGCTTCACGAAAGTTTGCTTGAAAAGAAGCAAAGCTTTTGGAGGTCAGCTAGAGTTAACAGAGAGACCATTCTTAGTGTATTTTCTTCTCCCAGGCTTTACTGGAATTGAACATTATTGTAGGTTAAGTGGAAGACATCGTTGGCTCATTTTTCACGAAAACTGTATCCCAGGGGAGTGATGATTGACATTAGTCACTAGAGAGAGGGATGCTAGCCAATGGAAATGCAAGACATGACATCACGAGTTACTTTGTTTGCAGAATGTCACTGGAAACAGCAGGAAGGAGAATTGAAGTGAAGCCATCTATTTCCACAGAAAGGGAAAACCCACATCCGAATGATAGGGAGAGACCAGGAGCCAGAATTAACGTGAATAGTTTCCTGAGCGGTCAGCAGTGGGTGGTTTCTGGGTAGATAAGCCAAGGGACTGGGTTAGACAGGTTTCTGGTGAAGCACTAGGCAGGGCGTGGTTGATGGCCCAACTCTGGCCTGGAGCACGATGCTCACTGATCCAGTCCTATGTGTGCGCAGTGGAAGGAGGGAAAAACTGTTATCTTTTCGTGCCACATGGGTGAAGGACCCTACTGTATTTTTTAAAGTCTTTCAAATACTGACTTCAAGTAAAGGGAGATGTAGAGAAAGTTATAATTGTATACTATTAGTATACTATAAGTTATATGAGTTTTACTGTTAGTGATGATAGCACAAAATTCTCTTGAGTTGGTACTTTGTGCTAATTAATCCTCATTGGCAGTCCTGCTGTCTGGGTTTTATTGTCCCTGTTTTACTGATGAAAGTAAGACTCAGGAAGTGAAGTGACTTGCCTAGGATTACAGAGCTAGAACGTGCTGAGTTGGGATTTGAACTGCGGTCATTTTACTTCCAAAGCTCGTGATCTCCATTAACTAGAACACCTAGTAATATAAAACTGTTCACCCCATTGTTTTTGATCATTCAGATTTTACACTTGGGCTGATGAATACCACCTTAAGAACTTTTTTCTGAGGGGGCCTGGATGGTTCAGTCGGTTGAGCATCAGACTTTTGATTTCATTTCAGGTCATGATCTTAGGGTCATGAGATCGAGCCTGGTGTTGGGCTCTGTGCTGGTGTGGAGGCTACTAAAGATTCTCTCCTTCACTTTTGGCTTTCCCCCCATGTGTGTACTCTCTCTCTCTCTCATTCCCTGCAAAAAAGAAAAGAACTTTTTTTTTTCTCTTAATGCCAAATCTAAAGTTCTAAATAACTTCTCTTAAGCCCACTTTGAAAGTCGTAGTCCCAGTTTGTAAGGTGGCTTTAGATACTCAGTGAGTAGCTCATGGGAGTTCTACGAAATTAACTCACCAGCTGTTTCTTGCTTGTCATTCCAGACTTTGGCTATTGTCCAAGCTGATTCCCTTTTCCTATTCCCTTTTTCCTGTTGATTCCCTTTTTGCTCTTGTCCAAGATAATTCCCATTCATATACGCTTGAGACTCTCTGGGCTTCGACTCCTTGTTCCATTCCATCTGATACCTTGTGGAATGAGACTTTCAGACCTAGGGTTCAGCTCATAACTACAAATGATTTAGAAGTACTGAACTTCTAGCTCATATCCACCTCTTTGAAACTGAAGCCAAATCAGAAAGTAATACAATGTGTGCAGATACAATGTCACCATTTTGTGAAAGAGCACATTCAACATAGACATGTGTTAGATTTATATATGCTAGCATGGAATCTGATAACTCTTAAGAGTATTTTGAGAGCCACTGGGTTGATATATGCCCCCTGAGCCTGTAAATTCTCCTGTCAAACTTTGTTTCACACTTTCTGTTGTTGTGAGGGCAAGGAACAAATCGGTCTCCCACTGTATCCCCTCAGTGGTATGTAATAGGCACTTAATAAATGTTTCTTAAACGAATGAGTTAACCATTGCCCCAAATTATTTCTAGCTTTCAGAGCCAGTGTTTCTTTTAATTAATGAAAGTCATTCTTTCATACACAAAACAGTGCGTGCGCATGCATGCGCACGCGCGCGCACGCGCACACACACACACACACACACAGGAAACCCCAGGAATAATTGACATAATCTCTATATTTAATGGTATCATCATTCATGAGAGGCAAGACTTGCTTTAATTAGAATCTTATCATGATTCCTTTTTTCAGGAGTAGAAATTTTCAGAGCTAGGCTTTCCCTGATGGCTACTTCAGGATCGTGAGTGTGACAAGTAAGAGACCAATGCAAAAAAAAAAAAAAAGAGACCAATGCTATGGCAGTTTCCATATCCTTTTTATATTCCGAAAACAGGAATCATAATTACCTACCTCAAAGGGATGGTGTGCCAATGAATTGACCAATGAAAGTCTTGGCTTAGAGGCTGGTATAAGTAAGCAATCTCTGTTCAGATCAGGGACCTCACTCTACCTCACTTGATAGTTAGGAAGAGTGATTTCTGATTCAGTTTGACAGAAAAGGATGCTGTCAACCTAGTGCCCCTTTCCCTGTTAATCTCCTTCACCAAGTTATGAGCCTTTCTCCTACTGGGAAAGGAAATAAATCCTGTGCATGGTAATATTTCCTTACTATGTATTTCTTCTACATTTATACTTGCTGCAAGTCCCCTTGTCCTTTTAAAATTATTTAATTTATTTATTTATTTGACAGAGATCACAAGTAGGCAGAGAGGAGACAGAGAGAGAGAGAGAAACAGGTCCCGCTGAGCAGAGGGCCCAAAGTGGGGCTCGATCCCAGGACCCTGGGATCATGACCTAAGCTGAAGGCAGAGGCTCAACCTACTGAGCCACCCAGGCACCCCAAATTATTTTCATTTTTAGAAGCAGCTTGATTTTCCCTCTTATTCTGCTTAAATTAGCAATTCTAGCATATAAGTCCGATCTAGCATTTTTTTCCAGCCCTGGCCTATTGTTTTCCAGAACTTTTAAATAATCAAAACATAATTTTCCCTCTAAAGATTAAAAAAAGCTGTTTTTATATGGCAAGCAATTTTTACACATGCAAAAAACTAATTTCCTCAGCCCACAATGCTTAATGGCTTGTCTATCCTAATGGTACTTATTATAATAATGGCAAACCTTAACAATGGCTTTCTATTTCTAGGCACAATGGAGAATACTGAGTTTAATCCTCCTGACAACCCAATGAAACAGGAATGTCTTCAGTCCCAAATTTTTCAAGGAGGAAATGAAAGCACAGAGAGGATATATAAATTACCCAAGGTTGCCCAGCTAGTAGCTAGTGAGTGGGGAATCAAAGCCAGACATTTTTCTTTCTTTCCTCTAAAAAAATTATATATATATATATATACACACACACACACACACATATATGTATATATATAATTTACCAAATTTATTTTATGTCTAATATATTTACTTATATATTTAATTTATTAAATTAATTAAATATATTTAATATTTAACCAATATGTAATTATATATAATTAATATATAGATAAAATATACAAAATATATATTTATATATACATAATTATATATATATATAATTATATGAATTTTTATTTTAAGTAGGCTCCACAACCAGTGTGGGGCTTGAACTCATGACCCTGAGATCAAAAGTCACATGCTCCACTGAGTGAGCCAGCCAGATGCCCCTCAAAGCCAGGCTTTCTGATTTCAAGGCTGATACTCTTAAACCATGACATTATACTGACTGTCATGTATTTACCTTAATACATGATACATTTTTATGCTCAGGAATACAATCTCAAAGAGTGGAAATCTTGACATTAGTAGAAATTCAGATACCAGGCCAACAGGGGAAGGAGGCCAATGGGGGTTTGGTTTAAGGAATCAGAAATGGTAGAATTCTGAACAGCAAGCCAAGTGGATATTGAGGAGGAAAATGTCTTTCCAGCACCTTAAACCCCTCATTCACCTAAATGTAAGACTGGCCCTTGACAATACTAGTGTTCTTCAGTGATCTCATGGCTGTGGCCATTTTTATAAACTTCTGTGGCCCTCAGTTCAGTGTAGCATCTTAGTGGGATTCAGGCTGCCCTGTGGCCCTTGCTACAGAAACAGCACATGGCCAAGGGGCTTGCCTTAAACTTGTATAAGTAGTTCAGGATTTGAATTACCCATGAGGAGCTTATGTGGGGGCCCAGTACCATAGGAGGTTTTCCAAGAACTTTTCAAAATATCCCAGCTACCCAGTTGCCCACCAAGGACAACGGAGAGAGCCTGGGGGTAGGGAGCGATAACTTACTTTCCAAATTAATGTGCAAAAACATAAATGTGTCACATGTCCCAGCTTGACCTGGCAAGGAGGTTCTGTGACAGCAAAGGAGTGCCAATGGTAAGTGGCACGTTCAGCATGCACTACCTTTCTGTTACTTGGCACCAATAAGACAAAATAGGTTGCTTCCAGAAATGTGAGCCTAGCAGTTAGTGCCATGTCAAGTCCCTATCAGATGTTGGCAAAATAAAAAATTATTTTTTTATCCCCCCGCCCCAAAACAGGTCTGACAGTACATATGGGTGGCATGCTCGGCAAGCGGAACTGGAATAAACTTCAGCTCCTGTTGGGCTCTGTGCAAGAGGTTCAGTTATAAGAAGTGAGGGCTTGGATGTAGAATTTTCTTTTGGGCAAAACATGATGGTGCTGTTCTGAATTCTACATACAGTAGGCCACACAAATGCACCTGTGTAAATTTTTTAAATCAGCACTACTTACAGTAGATCCCTCGGTTCATTAATTCAGAATTTGAAAAGTTCTTGGAAAACCTTCTATGTACTGGGCCCTCACATAATGCAAATCTGTACCTCACAGAATTTATATTTGGTCTAAGGGACCTTTCTTCCTTCCTTCCTTTCTTTCTTTCTTTCTTTCTTTCTTTCTTTCTTTCTTTCTTTTAAGACTTTATTTATATATTTGACAGAGACCACAAGCAGGCAGAGAGGCAGGCAGAGAGAGAGGAAGGGAAGCAGACCCCCTGCTGAGCAGAGAGCCAAATGCGGGGCTCATCTCAGGGACCCTGGAATCATGACTTGAACTGAAGGCAGAGGCTTTAACCCACTGAGCAACCCAGGCACCCCTTAAGGGAGTTTTCTGACAAAACAAAGGTCACAGTAGAGAAATGACTCCATGAGTGGTTATTTTGGTCAAGGAGTAACAGAAGCCCCCAAAATTAAAAAACAAACAAACAAACAAAAAACCCAATGACACAACTCAAGACCATCTCCTCCCCACTTTATTGGTCAGCTGAAAAGGGAAGGCAACCATCAAGGGATAGTAAATGAAATATGAGACAGTTACTGAAGAGTAAAAAGAGCTGTGTGTTGTAACACACAAACATATCCAAGCTGTATTATTAAGCAAATACGTTGCAGAGTTATTTGTCTAATTGGGTCCTAGAGTAGTAAAAACAAAATAAAATAGCAGCAACAAGATCTCAGCCTGTGCTGGAACAGGATAGGCATAGAAAAAAAAAATCTAGGAAGATGGGTATACATCAAACCGTGACCATAGAACTGTGAGCTCTGGGCCTGGGGATTATAGAAATCTTTTTTTTCTTTCTGCATTTCTATGATACCCATTTCCATATTGTTAATAATTTTCACAACAAGAAAATATAACTTTCTTTAATGAGAAAAAAATTTTTAAGTAAAAAGACAATATATAAGGAAAATATTAGGGGGTCACCACCCAAAGGGGAATTTTTCTCATAAATTATGCATAAATTCAGCTGTTTCTGTACCATTCAATACGTGTTTCATTATTCGAAAATAACTATACATTTTGTGCATCTGTGAACAAACATTGGGAAGAGATTTGGGATAGGCAACCTTCGAGAAGAGTTTGAGGGGAGCCTGTGACTTAGAAATATAAGCATTTGATATACAGTAACTGTGGATTTAAAATGTGAATGCAGAGTAACAATTGAGGAGTAGGAAAAAAGGAAGAGCGTTTTCAAGCCCTGACTATATAAACTGAGAGGACACCTGCTCATTTACTCAGTATAAAGGTTTGAACATCTCTTATATGCCACGCACTTTGCAGACAGGACTGGAGTTCACAGTCAAGGGGGGGAAGAAAAAACAGAGTAAGTAAATAGGCGAACATGTACATAATTAAACACCGTTCTAAATTTTGCAGAGGAGATTAAAAGGGTGACTGTGTACATGAAGAGAACAGAGAAGACCTCTTTGAGGTCTTGATAGGTAAGCTGAAACCTAGGGACTACAGGAGCCAGCCCCCTTCAGAATGGGAAGAAAGGTAGTCCAGGCAGAGAGAACAGTAGGGCAAAGTCTGGGATAGGAAAGAAGTGGGAATGTTTTGGAGCCTAGAGAAGCCGTTATGGCTACAGGTCTGTGAACAAAGAGATGATTTCAAGGAAGCCAGAAGCCACGTGATAGTGCCTTCAGGTGAGGAGTCTGCCTTTCATTTTAGGCACAAAGGAAGCCAGGGAAGTGGTTTTCGGCAGGGAGATTTCAAGATGCTCTTGCTTTGAAAAGATCCCTCCAGCTGCTGTGTGGAGGATGGAGTTGACAAGGGGTATTGTGTTGTTCCCATGGCTTGAATTAGGGTGGTGTTAGTGGAGCCGGCAGAATTCGGACACGTGTAGACTATGTTTTGAAGGTGGATTCAATGGGACATGGTGAGGCATGATATACTGGGGATGAAAGAGAAAGGGGGCATCAAGAATGAGCCCCACAGGGGCATCTGGGTGGCTCAGTCATTTAAGTGTCTGCCTTTGGCTCAGGTCATGATCCCAGAATCCTGGGATTGAACCCCACGTGGCATCAGGCTCCCTGCTCAGGAAGCAGGTTGCTTCTCCCTCTACACCTCACCCCTGCTTGTGTTCTTTCTCTCGCTTTCTCTCTCTCAAGTAAAGAAATAAAAAATCTTAAAAAAAAAAAAAAAGAATGAGCCTCCCAGTTCTTATGCAGAAATTGGTATCTTTTATATACACAAATAATAATCAGGTAGAGAAGATAAAAGAATAGAAGCCACATGTACAGTAGCAACAAAATCACTGGGGAGAGAAATAACAAGAACGTTGTACTGCCTAGTGAATAATACTTTTAAAACACTAATAAAGTCTCCAGAGGAGATGTGAGAAAATGGGAAGATGCCTGACTATCACAGAAGTGCCAATTCTCCCTGAGATAATTTACAAAATGGTTAGAACCCCAATACAAACACCCACAATTTGTTTCTGCTATTTTTTGTTTTGTTTGAGACAGATTGAGCCAAAGTGTAATTGGGAAGAGCGGCTCAGAAGACTTTGAAAAAGAACAATGTATCTCCACATTATGGTATTAATACCAGATATTAAAATAGAATATAAAATCTCAATAAATAAATAGGGTGATTACTGGATCGTGAAGACAAAATTCAGTGGAAGAATAAGTAGGTGAACTAGAAAAATCTAGACACTAGATTTTAGAAAAAGCCAGAAACAGCATGAACAGTGATAATTTAGTTTCTGGGAGAGCTGACTTCTGAAACTTTCTGGGAAAACATGGACCATTCACAACCCAGTGACAGAATGACATGGTGGCCATGTGGTTTTGAAAGTAACTCACTAAAAGTAATAATCTGTACCTCACACTTTAAATACAGGCTTGACCCACATCAAATGAATCAAAAGTTTAATATGAAAACTAAATCAAGACAGATTTAGAAGGAAAGAGGAGGATGTACTTAACCTCCATGGCATAAGGAAGGCTTCCTAGTTAGGACTCAAAAATTCACAAGCCATATAAGAAAAAAAATCGAAATGTTTAACTTCATTATAAAGCAAGCAAAGACAAATTCTGCATGAGAAGAAACATCCTAATCAAAACCCAGAAGTCTAAAAGAAATGACAAACTGAGAAATCATATTTTCAGCTCATCATGCAAAGAGAGATCTTTCCTTCAATCCGAAAGAAAAAATCTGCAAAAAGTATCAATCGATAGCTCACGAGAAAGGAAATACAAATGGCGTGGCCCTGTGAAAAGGCACTCTGTTTTATTCATAATAAGGTAAAGTCAAATTAAAACTACGCCAATACTAGTTTTTTAGTTGTCAGGAAAAATCCTCCTAAATATAATCCATTACAGTACTTTTTGTGTGTGCCTGTGAGTGTTTCTAAAAAAAAAAAGTGGCAAAATAACATACTTTTATTTGCTTATGTATTCTAAAGAAACCTGAATGGTTACATAAGAAGCTAAGCACAGTGGTTACCCTGAGAGGAAGACTGGGAATTGGACTGATGGGGGATGCACTACTCTGCTACGGTTCTCCAGAGAAGCCGATCTAAGATGTGCATGCATGTGTGTGTGTATTATATATGTATAAGTTAATATTATATATAATATATGTGTATATAAGAAGATTTATTTATATATAAATATAATATTTATTAGAGAGATTTATGATTATATTTATATAGAGAGATAATGTATATATTAATATGGTTTTATATAGATTTATTATTTATATATAATATATAATATAAAATGATTTATATATAAAGAGATATTTATATATAGATTTATTTATATATGATATATGTAAAGAGATTTACTATAGATTTATTTATTATAAGGAATTTGCTCATGGGCTTATGGCGGCTGCCAAGTCCCAACACCCACAGTGAGTCAGCAAGCTGGAGACCCAGGAGAGCTGATGGGTTAGTTCCAGTCTAAGTCTAAAGGCCTGAGAACAAGGACAGACATTGGTTTAGTTCCATCTGAAGGCCAGCAGTCCCAAGGCCCAGGAGGAGCCCATGTTTTCGCTTGAGTCTAAAGACAGGAAGAAGCAGATGTCCCACTTTGAAGGCAGTCACTCAGGAGGAATTCTCTCTCACAGGATGAAGGGTCAGGCTTTTTGTTCTATTCAGGCCTTCAACTGACTGTACGAGGCCCACTCACATTACAGTGGGCAAGTTACTTTACTCAGTGTACAAATTGAAGCAATAATCTCATCCTAAAACACTCTCACAGAAAACACCCAGCATAATAATGTCTGATCAGATATCTGGGCACCCCATGGCCCAGTCACAGTGACCCATAAAATTAGCCATCACAGGCTACTAGAACAAAATACCACAGACTTGAATGGCTTGAGCACCAGAAATGTATTTTCTGACAGTTTCGGAGGCTCCGGGAGTACAAGATCAAGGTGCTGGCCGGGTTGTTTGCCGGTGAGACCTCGCTCCTTGTTTGCGATTGGCTACCTTCTGGCTGCGTCTTCACCTGGACTTTCCTGCACACTTAGGCACTTGCTACAAGAAAGAGGGACACCTTTTTTAGTTGGATTAGGGCCTCTAATCCTATTTCAAGGATTTTTAATCCTATTATTTCATTTAACCTTAATTCCCTCCTTATAGGCTCTATTGCTAAATATAGTCCCATTGTGGGTTAGGGCTTCATCATATGACTTTGGGGTGGGGGGGGCACATTCAGTCCATAATGGGAGATGAGGATGGGAGAGAGACTCTCCCTGTTTGTTTGTTTTTAAAATATCTTCTGGGTTTTAAGCTACCTGCATAGAGGACCTATTTTTAAAATGTTAAAAATGAATTCCATATTTCTGCCTCCAGCAATTTGAAGGATATTGGTGTCATTCGCTAAGACGAAGAAGGCTGAGGGGAAAACAGTGTGGTTGGATGGGAGTGGAGCTGGGAGCATGGTGCGTGCCAGAGGGCATTCTCACGGAATGTCACTTAGGTGGGTGGGTTCAGGAATTTGGGTTGAAGATGAGAAGCGGCAGTATTTTCTTTGGCATGTTTATCAAGTCAGGGAAATGCATTGGATCACCCAGGACAGTGGTTCTCAAAATTTATTTAACATGCTTTAGAATCATCTGGAAGGATATTAGAGGGCTCTGCCCCAATTTCTGACTCAGTAACCTTGAGGTCAGACCCAAGAACTTTTACACTTTTGACAAATGCAAGGGGCTGCTAGTACACTGGCTGGGGTCCCCACTTGGAGAACCACTAGCCCAGGGCAAAAGATTCTCCATTCTAACCTCTTACTAGTATCGGGTGGAAAGCCATGAGGAAAAACACCCCGCTGCAAGCCAATTAAGTGAGACCTCTGGGTAATGGGCCTGGGCACTAGTAAATTTTATTTTATTTTATCTATTCATTTAATTTTATTTATATTTATATTTATATTTTATTTTATTTTATTTTGGGGGGGGCACTGGTAAATTTTAAAAGCTCCCCTGTTGATTCTGATGTGCAGCCAAGGAAGAGAGCTTCTGACCTGGGAAAAAGACCCTGAAGAAACAAGAGAAAGCCAAGAACAGAGACCTTAAGATGCTACCTCTTATTTTATTTTTTAAAGATTTTTATTTATTTGTTTTAGAGAGAGTGTGCAAGCACAAGTCGGGGAGGGGCAGAGGAAGAGGGACAAGCAGACTCCCCGCTGAGCACGGAGCCTGCTGCGGGCTTGATGCAGGGCTCCCTGCAGGGCCTGATGCAGGGCTCCATCCTGAGCTCCATCCCAGGACCCTGAGATCATGACCTGAGTGGAAGGCAGATGCTTAACCACTTAACCAAATGAGCCACCCAGGCACCCCAGGACGCTACCTTTTAAATGATTCATAGTCAAGGAAGAACCAACCAAGACATAGAGAAGTAGAAAGATAAAAGGAAAACCTGGACCTCCATTAGTGTTGCAGAAGGCAGTTACTGGCTGGGAGGCTCTGTGCTGGGTGCTCCCATACAGATACAATTAAGACCTACACAGATTTCAAGGAGCTTTCTTGGGGTAAGGACCAAGACACTCTTTTAAAGAAGTAATGGCATGATCTATTCCCTTCCTGATGTGTTCCCTGGAGAAATACTTGCTCACTGACGTAAAAATGCATGCCAGGGATGATCATGACAGTATTGCTTGTTGAGACTACATGTCCTCAGCAGAAGAGTGGCTACATGATAGAGAATGATATGTGCATATGGCAGAATATGGCACTGCAACACAGAGGAGTGAACCAGGTAGACATCAGCTGGCAAGATCTAAAAAACTGTTGTTAAAGGACTAATGGCAAGTTGCAGCATTGATGTGTGTATCATTTCTATGAAGAACTCACATATGTGTTTGTGCATAAAGAAAAAAAATCTAGAAGGATGCACTCTAAATTCGTACCTGTAGAAAGGGAGAAGGCACACGTTTGAGGGTGGTGGGTAAAGGGACTTGAGATTTATATGTAATGCTCTTAATATTTTTAAATGACGTATTTAATTACTGCAATATTGGACTAGATTAATTAATTTTTAATTTAATATTTAAATAGTCATTTACAAATGTCCATAATTACTCTCAAGTCTGAAGTTAATATATGTCTACACTTGAATATTTGCCTTTCTGTGAGGTCTTGAGATAATAGCCTCTGTATCCCCTCCTGATGTTGGGGTTAATTAAAAATCTCCCCTGACCACACAAAGTATTTCTCCCAACCCATTTCTTAAACCGAGAAAAGGGCAGACACTATTGCTTAAAAGAAAAGAAAACGAAACAAAACATTGTATGGCCATTACTCTCTATGAATTTTTCTTTTCTGCAAAACAAGTGTGTTTGAAATAGTATTTCAAAGATACAAACAGCTTCCTTCCCCAGAATCTTGCCTGGCAGACATGTTACAATTAGTGCAGGCGCTGTGCTGAATGCAGCTCTGAAAAGGCAACTGCGATTTTAACTTTGCAAGCCTCTGCTTCTTATACAGCAAGTAAATGATGCTAGGAGATCCCGCAGATGAACATGCAGAAATCTATGGGAGTGCACTTGAGCCTGACCACACCTATGACCTTTGAGACAACTGGATACTTTTGAATTACTGTGTTGTCTCCTTGGAAAGCAATGACTTTTGGCTTCTCAGATGTTCATTTTCATAGCCAGGACTTATGTAAGGTCTAGGAGAGCAGAAACATTGTTTGTATCATCATCACTCTTTCCCCAGTTCCTTGCATGGTGCTTAACTGCACTGGGTGCTTAGTAAATATTTGTTGAATGAATGAAGACACACACAGCCACCCACCCACCCACCCACACACACACGATTAAAAAGAAAATCATCCATGAATTCTGTATACTATCAAGCAGAAGAAACCAGACACAGAAAAGTGAATTCTACATTTCCCATTTATAGAATCTTTAAAAAAAAAACAACAGGCTAAATTAATTGATGGTGACGGAAAATGGTGATTGCGGGGGGATGGTCATTTTGAAGGGCACAACAGGGGTTTCTGGGATGCAATCATGTTCTTTGCTTGATGGTGGTGGTGGTTATAGGAATCTGTTCACTTTGCAAATATTCATTAAGCTGTATGATTACAATTTGCACACTTTGCTGTTTGCATGTTATTTTTAAAAGTTTACTTAAAATGAATGAAAGCAACTTAAAAAAAATCACTGGTAAATAAAGGCACGTTAACTGAGGTTTTGAAGTTTTAATTCTTGATGTTGAAAATTATTTTCCAGTACTCCGGAAAATTATTTTCCCGTACTAAACATATTTCCACTTCGGATTTCTGGAGAGAAAATGTGTAACATCACCTCCAGGGCTTAAAGGCTCAGCCCTCCCTGTTCTAAGGCATTTGTTCTTCCTTATCGGAATCCAGCTGGTGGCAAAACAGCTGTTGTACGATTAGAAGCAGCTCCGCTATTGGGTTTTTAGCACTCATTCTTTTTCCTGGCCCACTCTTTTGAAATTTCTAACCCCTTTAACAGATGAGGGAGACTATTGAAAGAAAACCAGAAACTTCAGAGATGTGCAATCTGGGGAAAATATGTGACATTTCCCACCATTTAATAACCACCAGACTCACTACATTTTACATTTTTTCTTTTCTTTTTGTCCCACATTCCTTTTTCTTTTTTTTCTTCTTGATAATAACAAAAACATTAAAAAAAAATCCTTGAACCCAGTAACCCAGAAATTGAACTTGCATACACACTTGTGCATGCAGGAAGTGATAAATTTACAAGGCAATTCACAGATACATTGTCTGTAGCAGCAAAAGCCAAAAAGCAACCTGGATGTCCAGCAAAAGGGGACTTTTAAGTATGTTACATTCAACAATAGAAAAGTACGGGACCATAAAAAAAGAATGAAGAAGCTGTCTATGTCCAAGATACATAGGTAAGTGCAAAGTACAGTGTATTTAGACGACTACCATTTATGAATATATAAGTATTTCTGTAAGGACGCACCAGAAAGTGTTAATATGGGTTGCCCCCAGAGGGAGATGGTGTACATAGGTGGGACAGAGAATTTCCCTGTAGGCTCTTTGGCTCATTTGATATTTAAACTGTGTTACATGTTGTCTATTCAAAAGTAAATTTTAAAAAACATATAAAATAATACATTTGGCAATAGTTACTAGAGAGAACCCTGATCTTGTTAGAATGTAGAACCGTGGCACAATCTTGTATACTGGAGTTAGAAGCAGAAATCGGGTCACCTAATAGGCAATTTATCAAAACATATAAAAAATTCCCCAATTTTCCTTTTGCCTTACTATTCCTAGTAAGAATATAACTCTAAGACTGATGAAAGAAATTGAAGAAGACATAAATAAATGAAAAGGTATTCTATGCTCGTGGATCGGAAAAATTAACATTGTTAAAATGTCCACATTAACCACAGCAGTCTACAAATTCAGCACAAATATTCTGTTCACAAAAATAAAGCAAACGATCCTAAAATTTGTGTGGAATTACAAACAACCTAAAATTTGTGTGGAATTACAAACCCAAATAGCCAAAGCAATTGGAGAAAAGAAGTAGAAGAACAAAGCTGGAGGCATCATATATCCTGATTTCAAACTATACTACAAAGCTATAGCAATCCAAACACTATGGTACTGGCCTAAAAAGAGACACACAGATCAATGGAACAGAATGGAAAGCCCTGAAAGAAACCCATCAATGTATTATCAATTAATTTTCGATAAAGTAGTAAGACTATACTGTGGGGAAAGGATAGACCTTTGAATAAATGGTGCTGGGAAAACTGAACAGCCATATGTAAAATAATGAACCTGGACCCCTATTCTGCACCATACACACACACAGACTCACAGACTCAAAATGGGTAAGAGAGTTGAGTAAGACTTGAAAGCATAAAACTCCTAGAAGAAAACATAGGCAGTAAGCTCCCTGACATAGGTCTTGGCAATGATTTTTTTGGATTTGACAACAAAAGCAAACATAAACAAGTAGACTACAACAAACAGAAGCTTCTGTAAAGGAGCGGACACCATCAACATGAAAAGGCAACCGACGGAATGGGAGAAAATATTTGCCAGTCATATAGCTGAGAAGAAGGGGTTAATATTCAAAATGTTTAAAGAATTCATGCAACTCAATAGCAAAAGATAATCTGATTAAAATGGTCAGAACATCTAGATACATATTTTTTTCCAAAGAAGATACACAGATGGCCATCAGGTACTTGAAAATTGCTCAATCACTAATCATCAGGGAAATACAAATCAAAACCACAATGAGATATCATCTCATACCTGTTTGAATGGCTATTTTTTTTAATCAAAAAGACAACAAATAGGACGTATTGGACAGGAAGTGGAGAAAAGACAACCATTGTGTGCCATTGGTGGGAGTACAAATGGTTGCAGCTACTGTGGAAAAGATGATAGAGGTTCCTCAGAAAGTTGAAAACAGAACTACTGTATCAGCCAGCAATTCCACTTCTGGGTATTTATCTAAAGGAAATGAAAACACTAACTCAGGAAGATACATGCACCCCCATGTTCATTGTAGCATTTCGTACACTAGCTAAGACATGGAAGCAACTTAAGTGTCCACGGATGGATGAATCAATGAATAAAGAATTTGAGATATATTAATATATAGTGTATGTGTGTGTGTATACATACACACAATGAAATATTACTCAGCCATAAAAAATAAGGAAATCTTGCCCTTTGTGACAACATGGATGGACCTTGAGAGCATTAGGCTAAATGAAATAAGACCAAAAAAGAGGAGAACAACTATTGTGAAAATGTCTATGCTACTTAAAGCAATCTACCCATTTAATGCAATCCCTATCAAAATGCCATCAATTTTTTTCAAAGAAATGGAACAAATAATCCTAAAATTTATATGGAACTAGAAAAGATCCCAAATGACCAGAGGAATGTTGAAAAAGAAAGCCAAAGTTGGCAGCATCACAATTCCAGACTTTAAACTCGATTAAAAAGCTGTGACCATTAAGACAGTAAGGTACTGGCACAAAAACAGATCAATGGAGGGCCCAGAAATGGACCTTCAACTCTATGGTCAACTTTCCTTCGACTGCAGGAAAGAATGTCCAATGGAAAAAAGGCAGTCTCTTTAACAAATGGTGTTGGAAAAATTGGACAGCCATGTGCAGAAGAATGAAACTGGATCATTTCCTTACACTACACACAAAAACAGACTCAAAAATGGGTGAAAAAATCTCAGTGTGAGACAGGAATCCATCAGAATCCTTGGGGAGAACACAAGCGACAAGATCTTTGACCGCAGCTGCAGCAACTTCTTCCTAGAAACATTGGCAAAGGCAAGGGAAGCAAGGGCAAAGATGAACTATTGGGAATTCATCAAGATCAAAAGCTTTTGCACAGCAAAGGAAGCAGTCAACAAAACCAAAAGACAACCGACAGAATGGGAGAAGATATTCGCAGATAAAGGGCTAGTATCCAAATCTATAAAGAACTTATCTTTAAAGTTGAATCGAACTTTAAAAGTGTATCAGACTCAACACCTGAAGAACAAATAATCCAATCAAGAAATGGGCAAAAGACATGAACAGACATTTCTGCAAAGAAGACATCCAGATGGCCAACAGACACATGAAAGAGTGCTCAGCATCACTTGGCCTCAGGGAAATACAAATCAAAACCATAGTGAGATGCCACCTCACACCAGTCAGAATGGCTAAAATTAACAAGTCAGGAAACAATAGATGTTGGCAAGGATGCAGAGAAAGGGGAGCCCTCCTACACTGTTGGTGGGAATGCAAGCTGGGGCAGGCACTCTGGAAAACAGTGTAGAGATTCCTCAAAAAGTTGAAAATAGAGCTACCCTACAACCCAGCAATCACACTACTGGGTATTTACCCTAGAGATACAAATGTAGGGATCAGAATGGGCACATGCATCTGAATGTTTATAGCAGCAATGTCCACAATACCCAAATTATGGAAAGAACCTAGATGTCCATCGACAGATGAATGGATAAAGAAGATGTAATATATATATATATA